>PVKP010004765.1:0-10982 GCA_004027715.1 Plecturocebus donacophilus
GGCGTGGGCCGATAATTTCTTTATGGTTTGTTTGTTTTTGAGATGGAGTCTCCTACTGTTGCCCAAGCTGGAGTGCAATGGCGCCATCTCCACTCACCGCAACCTCCACTTCCGGGGTTCACTTGATTCTCCTGCCTCAGCCTCCCAAGTAGCTGAGATTACAGGAGCACATCACCACACCCGGCTAATTTTTTTTGATTTTTTTAGTAGAGACGGGTTTCACTATGTTGGCCAGACTGGTCTCAAGCTCCTGACCTCATGATCCACCCGCGTCCGCCTCCCAAAATGCTGGGATTGCAGATGTGAGCCACCGCATCCGGTCACATGGTCTGTTTTTACACAGAAAGTTGGGGGGATTAGAATAATATTTTTAGGTTTCTGGGACCTGCCTTGGGGAAGAGGAATTCCAGTTTCTAAGGCAAGCCTTGAGGGAGAATGTGGGGCCAGAGACAGGAAGGGCAAGAGAGGTCAGATAACTTTTGTGTGTGTATGAGTCTGCTTCTGAGGCCTTAATTTGGGGTGTCGTTTTTTAAGCCCCAACACTTTGGGGTCAGTGTGTTTCACTCTCTGCTCGTGCTGTGTGACCTGAGGACAGATCACGTACCTTCTCTGAGCCTCAGTTTCTTCGTCTGTATGATGAAGCGACCTCAAGCAACATTTAACTAAAATAATGCACATAAAAACACAATTGCTGAAAGCATAGTAAGTTCTCCGTAAATGGTATCTAAATACATTGCTGAGAAGAAGAGCAGTTAGTCCTGGCTACCCGTTATTAAAAAAAAAAAAATTCTATAAGTTTACCAGGAATAGCGTTGGCAAATAAAAGCTGATCAACCGAAGTCATAGCTCCAATTTGTGTTTTGTCAAATGGTACTACGGAAAAATGAGAGAAAGGGCAAAGAAAGCAAAATGGGAAAATGTGAGTGAACGGAAGAGTAAAGAAGAAAAGAGAAAAATAAAGAGGAATTGAATTTTAAAAAGATGTAGAGAAGAAACGGCAAGCAGGAGAAAAGAAGTTAGAAGAACCAGAACTGGGAAAGAAGAGGCTAGATCTGAGGCGCCTGCGGCGGGGACCTCAGAGCCTGGCGGGCGCAGCTCGGGCAGAGCCGGGAAAGCCACCACGCGCCCTCACTGCTGGGCTTAGGAAGCGGGGTCTTTCGGTCCGGGCAGCGCCTCTGCCTCCCAAAGCACTGAGCCTGGACAGCACCCGCACCCAGCTGGCAGGCGCCCTCCGACTCGAGGTGACACCTCTATCCCCCCCCGCCACCCTCTCCGGGTTCGGTGGCGCTTCCTCCCCTCCGCAGGGGCGGGGCGGGCGCGGTGGCCGCACCTGGGTGACCCCTCCTGCCACGTTACCTGAAGCTGCCCTGGGGTGACCAAGAACAGTCCCGACGTTGGAGTAGCGGTTCGCGGACGCCACCGCGTTTAACCCTTAGGGTAGCTTCTGTGGAATAACTGCCTCTTTCCATTTTCCGTGCTGGAAAAGCTCAGGTAGTCACCGTAAGAGATGGGGCAGCTCGCGCTGCCGGGGACAGGTGGCCGAGAGGAAGGTAACCTGGCTCCCACGCTGGGAGGCTGCGACCAGGAAAGAAACAGCAGGAAGCGGTTCAGGTGTTTACGGATTTGAGAAAATGAAAGTGAGTAAACTACGGCCCCTTTCCATCAAGGAATGTACTTGTGATATGACACATACGTGTATATCAGAATATATGTATTCCTGGCTCGTAACTCCCATAGCCCTTGTTACAGTGTTTTGTTATAATGTTGGGGCACTGCAACCCTCCAGAAAATGGAATTTCTCTCTTTGACTTTCTTCTGCCCTCCTTTCATCTGCTGTTTTTCTCACCAAGGTAGGGATCTTCCCCTATATTTCTGTCTTGTGGCTGGCCATAAATAAATTCTCTGGCCTGTCTAGTCTGATTGTAGGTCATAAGACTCCCGTTTCAGAAGGGTCCTGCAGGACAAATCATCCAGGAGGAAGGAATGCTGCAAAGGGGAACCAAGAAGAATTTGAACAGACAGGCCTCACTGGGTTCCCCCAGTCTGTTACTATGAGATCCTACCGATTCTGTGGGGTGACATTCCTACACAATTGTCAATCATGCCTATCTGATGATGTCCAGACTCAAGACCTCAGTTGCAGTCTACTCAAGTAACTTACATGTTTCTATCTGCAGGCCAAACCTCGCCTCTGAGCTCAGGTTCCATTTATTCAGCTGAATAATTGACATCTTCTTTTGATTTCACAAAGGCTTCATATCTCTGCTAACTGAACTCTTAATTTCCCAACCTCTTACCCACATTCCAAACTGACTCTTTTTTTATTACTCCCTGTTCGGTAGATGTGCCCATTGTGCATTCAGTTGCCAGACGAAAATGTGGGCATCCTTGAACTCCTTCCTCATACTCCATAGTCAATCTGTTACTGAATCTCCCCTGATTTTATCTCCCAAAACAGGTATCTCTTGACTCTCTTAACTTCTCCACCAGCAAAACTTCCCTCTTTAGGTTTCAGCCAATCATCAGGTCTCCTCCGCACTACTGCGTCCTGAATATAAATCTGCTAACCGTCTTCTTGCACCCACTTTCTGCCTGTCTGTTCAGTAGCCACAATGCAGTGACACCTCAAGTGTCTTCCATCAAAGTGCTATCCCTGAGGTCCTGTAAGGGATGATCCCTGCTACCTTCCCAGCTTTATCCCTCCTGATTCCCTTGCTCTCTGAGCGGTCACACTTAGGCCCTTCAGTTAGTCTTCAGGTACCAGGCATCCTGCAACTGAGTGAGTTCATGCCTTTTCACTTGTTCTTCTCATCTTGGTTTAATTCTGTCTTCAGGGAAACCTGATCTGATGCCTAAGTCTAGGTGAAAACTCCTCTGTTAGATGCTTCTCATTGCACTTCTTCTCCTTAGCCTTTATTATTACAGTTATGTTTTGCATGTGGTCTGTGCATTTTTGATTAATATCTGAGTCTCCTCCTGGATAGTAAGTGTGAATGGGACCTGGTTTTCCTCCCTGCGGTGCAGTGTGTAGCATATAATAGGTATTCAGCAAATGGCGATTGAAGGGTGAAACACATAGTGACTTCTGGTTGCAGAATCCATAGTAGACAGGGTAGCTTTTAAAATAGGCCCTGAAGAATTGGTCAGAGTGACATTAGTGCTGTTAGAAGGTCAGGGTGTGAGTGGCTTAAGCCATTTCTGGCAGGAAAGCAGGTGCAGCTTGAGAACATCTAGTTCTGTTAAGACTAGTGGAGCATAATGGGTGTCAGAATGAAAAAAAAAGTTTGGTAACAATTCTTGAAGATCTCTCAGAAGTTACTTATATGACTCAGGGAGTGGCCTCCTTGAAAAAAATTTTTTTAAACGTTTTTATCAGGAAGAAAATGCAACAAGCAGAAACTCACTGTATCCATCCTTTGTCCGCTTTTCCTCTCCTGTCCCTTCTTCTATAATGTGAGGCCCAAGATAGGGATTTCTAAGTATCTTCAAGATGGAACTCTGTGTTAGCTATTCTCAATTGTAAAGGAGACAAAACTAGAGTTCTTTATACTGAGGCCACATTTTTTGAATCTGACAGCTTAAAAAGCTTCACTGTGCTAGGTACAGTCTTTAAAGTGTGATCAAGCTACTGATGAGTTATTCTAGTCTTCAGAAGTCAGTGGAAAGCTGGACACTTCAGAACACAAATATATGTTATTGTTTTTCCTCCTCTCTAATCTCAGAGAAATACATTTCATTTTTCCTTTTTTATTATTCTTGTGGTCCTGGAATTTTCTTTTTTCAGAATCCCATAATAGAACAGTGGAATTTAAAATCAGTTCAAATTCTTACCGTGTTATTTCTCTCTATCATCTTGGGTAAAAAAATTCTCGTCTCTAAGCCTTAGGTTCTTGATCTTTACAATCTTATTTAAAAATAAATCTCCTGTGTAGAACACCTGCCTGCCTGGCATTTAGTTAGTACATGCGCCTCTTGCTCCTTCCTTTCAAAGCTTCTTTTATTTCAGTATTCCCAGTGTTCTTTCTTTTATCGTCACTTTATCCTTCGCCGAGACATTTACCTATCTTTAAAAATGTTTCTTTTGTCCTTTTTCTCAGTTTCTTAAACTAGTGTTTTGTTGTTGTTGTTTTTGCCTAAATTCCCTTTAGTTCACAGAGCTATGTGAATTGTGAGGCCAAGGATATGACTGCAAACAATTAAGGTTTAATTTATATGAATAAGCTTTCTTTCTCATACAAATACTGTATGTCACTTCTCACTTAGTCTAACACACACAAAATTCCCACCCTATCTGGCACAGATACACTCAACATGCAACATTAACTACAATTTCCATTTTATTTTTCTCCAGAGAATAGTCCATCTTCAGTCTTTAAGGACTCAGCTCCTTACATGGGCTTTGGTGGGAGTTGTGGGGCAGCACCCGCAGGTCAAAATCGGGTGGGGTGCTGGCTCCTTGTGGGCTTCTGAGATCCATTCCTGACTACTTTGCTGTGAATTGCACAACTCACAGTAATGTAGCTTCACATACAGCTCAGGAAGTACACAGGCAGCGAACACGCGCCCTTCAGAAATGTCCCTGAATGCTGTGGCCTCCACTATGTTTTCAATGACGAATTTCTGTTTTTTTCTTTTTTTCCCAGTGTCATGTGATACTACTAATGACGAATTTCTTAATGGCCTTGTCCTTGGGTATGCATCAGGCACAGTTCATGCAGAGAATAGGCTGCACGAGGCCACGGTCTTTTTTTGGCACGACCTTTGTTTTCTCTTTTCTTTGTCATCCTGGTGGCACGGACCGGAGAGTGTGTTTTGTTTTTTAATGTGTTATGATATAAACACATTTGGAGATAATTTAATAGATTTTTTTTAAAATTTCTGCGTTAGCAGTGAAGTAATCAGGTAAAAAATGTTCTTTAATTGGTCTAGGAGTAAATCTTGGAGAAAAAAATTGAACGCTGGAATATGGCAGAGGGATAAATTAGAAATGAAAGTCTGTTGCTAATTAAGATTTTTTTTTTGATGAAAAAACTATTCTATAATTAAGACTTTTAGAGAATTCTAACTACTTTGTGCTGACATGTGTTAAATATTTTCCGAAGATGGCTGATCCTTGGCAGAAATGCATGGATTATGCAGTAATTCTTGCAAGACAAGCTGGAGAGGTATGAATTAAAACTTTGTCAGCCATAATGTGATGTGTGTGAACAGTGTGTGGTTGCCTTATTAAATAAAACATGTATTTTGATCAGTCTGCATTTGTTTTCCTTTTACTAAACACTTTACAGTGAGTACTTCAATTTTATATCATTAAATGTCTTGTGATGACAGTTATGCAGCTAAAATAGGATGTTAGATAATATAATTCTGTACCTAAAAGGTCATAATTATTGAAGGCTTATGTTATAGACATTTTTGTAAGAAATTCTTTAAGAATATCTTTAAGGAATGTCATTTAAAGTCAAATTGAATGTTTTAAACCATTTTTGTGTTTTACCTTTTGTTCGATTTAAAATTACTTATGCTTTTCTATTTGCCTTCTAAAAACCCTTTTTGGATGGTTCTTGATGCCTTTAAAACTGAAATGAATGTTTTGCTGAAAAGTTCTCTAGTTGATTTGGTAACTGCTACTGATCAAAAAGTTGAAAAAATGTTTATCTCTTCCATAAAGGAAAAGTATCCATCTCACAAGTATTTCTTATTTTCATTTCAAATGATAAATGAAATCTAAGTTGGAGTCACTTCTACCAGGCAAATGTTTTGATTTTAGACACAGAAATTGACTTTAGTTAGTTTAAGCTGAAAAGGGATTTATGGGGGATTTATGTTTAGGATGTGGGCTCCTTGGGCCAGAACCATGGGAGGGTGGAAGAGTTTCTGGAGAAGACGCAGGAACCATGGCTTAGGAGGCCACTGGTAGCCTCACTCCTGACTCTGATGGTTTGAATACTTTCTAACTAACCTTGTATCTTTGCCTCATTAGTTTAAGATTACAAATCCTGTTATAGGTGTATAGGAATGCTTGTGATTTTTCCACATTGATTTTTGTATCCTGAGACTTTGCTGTAGTTGCTTATCATCTTAAGGAGATTTTGGGCCAAGACAATGGGGTCTTCTAAATATACAAACATGTCGTCTGCTAATAGACAACCATGGCATGTGTATACCTATGTAACAGTCCTGCATGATCTGCACATGTACCCCAGAACTTAAAGTATAATAATTAAAAAAAGATTACAAATCCTAGGCAGGAATATGCGGTTTCTGAGCTTAGGCGTTTTGCACATGCTCCAGCTGACAGGAAGTAGGAAAGAGGAATATTTGGATTCCTTCACGGTAAAAGCAATGGTTGGGTGCTGGGAAGCTAACGTGACAAACGTCTGCTGTTGGCATGATTTAAAAGTTCAAATTCATTCTCTGTATCGTAAACTTCTTTATATGGTAGGGTGGCAGTAGCTAGAAAATCTGAGAGAAAATCCTGAAATTAGGGCTCTTTTACAGGCACAGAAATTTAACAGAAACATTATTATCATTCCAAACGGTTAGCACTGTAATTCTGGACTTCTTCCTAGTCATGTCATTGGCCATTCCTGGTGTTTTTAGCCATTGAGAAGAAAAAGTGTTTAAAGCCATGGTTAAGTCTTTTTTCTTCCAAATAAAAAGATTTATAGCTAAGAGAAAAAGATAAATGAAGATGATGGTAGTTATTATTAAGGCAGTTCAGTTTTAAATGAAGAAAAATAACATAAAATAAAATAGAAAAGCAGAAAACCGGTGAACTCTAGCACCATTTATGGGATTTCCATAAGATTTAATTAGAAACGAGTTACCAAGTGTAGTTCACACTCAAGGCAAGGGGTATTAGGTCTGCCTCTTGATGGGAGGAGTATTAGAGAGTGTCTCAACCTATTTTTAAAATCGCGGCATTTCCTTAATGATTTCTCTCATCTGCTGCAAATCCTCTTGTCTAGGGTGTGTGTGTGTGTGTGTGTGTGTGCACGCGAGCACAAGTGTGTGCCATTACATACTCTGGTATTACATTTTAGAATTTTTCTTGTTTGTTTTGAGACAGAGTCTTGCTCTGTCACCCAGGCTGGAGTGCAGTGGCATGATCTTGGCTCACTGCAACGTCCACCTCCTGGGTTTAAGCAATTCTCCAGTCTCAGCCTCTCGAGTAGCTGGGACTACTGGTGCCTACCACCACATCCAGCTAATTTTTGTATTTTTAGTAGAGACGGGGTTTCACCATATTGATCAGGCTGGTCTCGAACTCCTGACCTCAGGTGATTCCCCCCTGCCTCGGCCTCCCAAAGTGCTGGGATTATAGGCATGAGCCACCGTGCCTGGCCACATTTAAAAATTTTGAATTCTGTAATTTTTCTCATGACTTTGCTCTCAGTGAAATAAAATAAAGCTTCCCCCTCACTGTTATCCTGTTGTCAGGCTTTATAGGGACAAAGAAGCAACAATAGAAAAATACGGTGCAGACTTTTATTATATTTTATACAAGACTGTGTAGCTAAGGAAATGTCATGGTTTGGAAATTGTTAATAGAATAAGAGTGTGTCCTTCTTGATTTTACTTTCATTGGTGAGGAATCTGTGGCAGCCAGGGAGAAAAGTGTCTTAACTGACAACCCCACGTGGACTATTGACCCTATTGATGGAACAACTAACTTTGTACGTAGGTATGTTTTAGCATTTTAATATCATTGCTGTTTGTATATTACCTGGATAGCCCTTTAGAATACTCTGTGCAGGAGCATACACATTTTAGAGAATTACGTACTTTTTTTATGCATCTTTATTCTAAGAAAGGGTACCTAAAGTGAATAGAGCAAAATGTATTATGCAGATTTCTCATCGGATATGGAGGTGAAGAAATAATGACGGTGTAATCTTTTCATGAGGAGTAGAGTACCCTGTTCACCTTCTTTTCTCACTCTTGGAGCCATGTAGAAATGGAAGCAAACAACCTTGCTTCTTTGAGATCGATGAAGAAACTAATGAGGTCGCTATTGAAGTGCTGTCAGTATAGAATGAGTTCAGTCCAGGAGAGAAAACAGGGTTAAAAATTGGAGGGGTGTTAGGATCAACAGACTTGGACTTGTGTTTTGTGTTTTTTAATTGACTTTGTGACTTTGACTTTGGTCAAATTAGTTAATCTTTTTAAGCCTCCGTTTTAAAAAAAAATTTATAAAATAGCCATATTAATGTTACCTATCTAATAGAACTGTTTATTGATGGAACTCTATGAGTGGTCCATTCATGTAAGAACTTAATAAGTTCTTGGCACAGAGTAAGTATATGCCTGGCACAGAGTAAGTATATGATATCACTAGAAGAAAGCCTGATGGAATTGCCCATGTGAGTTAAAATGAGTAGCCAACTATGATAGGATTCCACATAGATGTTACTTTTTAATTTTCTTTTTCTTTTTCTTTTTTTGTTTAAGACAAGGTCACACTCTGTCATCCAGGCTGGAGTGCAGTGTCAAGATCATGGCTCACTGCAGCCTCAAACTCCAGGGCTGAAGGGATTCTCTCGCCTTAGCCCTTCCAAGTAGCTGGGACTACAGGCACAAGCAACCACACCAAGCTAGTTTATTTACTTATTTTTGTAGAGATGGTGTCTTGCTTAGTTGCCCAGGCTGGTCTCAAACTCCTGGCTTCAAGCAATTCTCTCATCTTGGCTTCCCAAAGTGCTGGGATTACAGGCTTGGGCCACTATACCCAGCCCATCAGTGTTACTTTTGAAGTTGCCATGAAGTTTTACGCATCTGTACTATGTACAGAATCATTGAAATCTATAAAGTTTTATAGACTTTAGAACATATATATGATAGTGTTGTATCTTTTAAATGTGGAAAGATGCTTATGATATACTGTAATGTAAGAGGAGAAGATTGTATGATACAGTATGTATAGTTTGATTCTATTTTTGTTAAAATAAAAACTCTTACATATTTAGAGGTTTTTATTTTTAGTAGTTATGTTGACCCTATTTTGCGTTGATCTTGACTCTCTAGTAAGTCAGAAATTTCAACCTATGTGTTCAAACTGTCATGCAACCATAAAAATAATGGTGAACAGTCTACTTTTCAGATGTGAAGTTCCAGGTGTGGTATTAGAGTAGAGACAAGTAACAGCAATTCTGTACAATGCAGAACCTGTGTCTACCAAGGCTCCAGGCTGCAGGAAAAATGATGAAAATGGACTCATCTTAACAATTCACTTCAATTTTTTTTTAATTTACTTTTACTTTTTGAAAAGACATTTTCACATAGTCAATAGCTTATGGCATTTGATATTCAAAAGATAGGAAATGGCATACAGTAGAAGGTATCCTTGCCACTTCTGTCCCCAGTTTCTCAGGATCTATCTCTCAGGTGACCACTGCTATCTGTTTCTTATGAATCCTTTGAGAGATGTTTCATGTCTGTAAGAGTACCTCGTGTGAATGCAGGTACATATGTGTAATATGTCCCCTTCCTTCCTATTTACACAAGCAGTTGTATACAACATACAGTGTTCCGCATCTTAGATATTGTGGGGAGGAGGGATAATACTGTAGAAAGTTTATGAATACTTACATTATGAAAAGATGTGTTTTAGTGACTATATTAACGATGAGTTCTCTCTGGGTAAATTTGTGTTTTGTCTTTTTAAAGATTTCCTTTTGTAGCTGTTTCGATTGGCTTTGTTGTAAGTAAGAAGGTATGTTGTTTTAAATGCATAGTTGATTAAATGCCTCACTTTCATTTTCTGAGAAAGAGTAAATGTATCTCCATCATAAATTCAGATTTGTCTTTACTTTCAATTCATATAACTGCATTATTTGGAATATAAGCTACAGGACTGTTGAAATGTTCATGATGCATTTCCATTGAAGAAAATTTAATGTTTTCTGAGAAGCAGGGGTTGTAAGGAGAAAATGTGCACAAGTAACTGAAAGATAGTTCAGTATTTAGCCACCATTATATGTACGATAGAGTCAGATGGGATAGGAGTTTATATGTGATCTAAAATGCTTCATGGAAAAGGTGGAATTTGAGTTGGGAAGGCTATAATAGGTATCAATGAAAAGAGCCCTTTAAAGACCAAGAATTAGCAAAGGCCAATGCATGGCTTGAAAATAGAAAGTGTATTATGAAATTGACACATTATTGAATACTTGTGTCAAAAGCCCAGTAGAGTAAAATCCATAGCTACTGCAGTTCCTTGCTGTTTGACTGTTTGTTTGGTTAAACAGTAAAGATGTTTGCTGTTATCTTACATCCCTGTCTTCAGGGAATTTTTGATATGTTTGATCAACCTATACACAAAACACTAAATAAATTTCTGAAAATAAAACACAAATTAGTAGAAATGGAGGCTTAGCCGGAGGGTTGTATTAATTGTGAGAATGTCCAGAGGAGCTAAGTGAGCATTCAGTACATAATCAGCCCTGGGCTGTGTGCTGGCCCTGCCATTGAACTCACAGCTCAGCACAAAGTAGGATGTGTGAACAGGTAAAGATGATATGTGGTGGAACCATGACAAAAAACACTGGGAACACAGGATGTCACCAATTCTATAAAGAGTGGGTTGGGAAAATCTTTATAACAGAAGGGGTCTTAGAAGTTGGTCATGTGAGTCGGCCCTTAGAAAATTAAGGCTTTGCCAAATGGGGGAAAATAAAAAGGAAAAGAAAAAATGAAAGTGTTTTAATCTGAAGAACAGCTTGGAGAAGTTGAAGACCATGACGTGCGTGGGGAACGGTGAGATGTTCGTGGAGAGGGAAGCAGTGCAAGTGGCCGGGGCAGAGGTTAGTTTGGCCTTACTGTGAGGCACGGTGGCCAGTCCACGCAAGAAAATTTAGTTTTGGTTTCTAGGTAATTGAGAGCCAGTAGAGGTTTTGAATTTGAAAATGACAGATAATTCTAGCAATGTAGAGATTATACTGGGTGATTCTGAACTAAGCAGAGGCAGTGAGAAGAGCCAA
>PVKP010004765.1:11082-95029 GCA_004027715.1 Plecturocebus donacophilus
TTTTTTTTTTGACTCAGTCTCACTCTTTTCCGCCAGGCTGGAGTGCAATGGTGTGATCTTGGCTCACTGCAACCTCCACCTCCTGAGTTCAAGTGATTCTCCTGCTTCAGCCTCCTGAATAGCTGGGATTACAGGCACCTGCCACCATGTCTGGCTAATTTTTGTATTTTTAATAGAGACAAGGTTTCACCATGTTGGCTAGGTTGGTCTTGAACTCCTGACCTCAGGTGATCTGCCCGCCTCAGCCTCCCAAAGTGCTGGGATTACAGGTGTGAGCCACTGTGTCCAGCCTGGGATGTGTTTTTAATATTAAATTTAAGGAGATTTGTGGGGAAACAATGGGAGGTGATCAGGCAATGAGTGATTTTGACCTCCTTGATAGAAATTCTGCAAGGCTAGGTTCAAAAGTATATGTTTTTATCTATGATTATGACCTTGATGGGAGCCAAAATTATTGTGAGTTGCATTTGTGGACTGGAAAGTCCAACTTGTATGAATATGGAGAGCTACAAGGGAAATGGAAGCAATGGAAGAAGGAAGAAAATCCTGAGGTGCCTGACTTTTAAGGGTGAGGCAGAAAAGGAGATTCTAAAATAGTGACTCTGAGATGATCTGGTGAGTGAAGTAGAACAGAAAGAGTAATTCTGGAAACATGCAGGTACTGAATTAAATTCTAAATAAGTGTTGATGATGGCCAGCAGTCTCCAATTCTTCAGACAATACATTTGGTCAGGAAAGTTCATTAATATCCTCTGCAGGACTTTCAGAAGAATAAGTGATCAGGATAGAAGCCAAATTGTAATGAATTAAGAGGAGCATAGGAGACGCAAAGTGTAGACTACTCATTGGCAGTAAAGGTAAAAGGAGGGAATAACATTTTGAAGGTTTTGTAAAGGAGGCAGAAACTTGATGAGAAGGTTCGAGAAGAAAAATCCAAGAGAAGAGTAATTAGTTGATGGAGCAGTTTTTCAGAGAATATAAGAGAGGGTAGAAATCCTCACACAGGACATGTGTTCACCTTAGAAAATAGAAAAGCTGTGTCTTCTTCTGGTGTAGAGGGAGAGAGGTAACATGAATGCCATTAAGTCTGGACATAAATGAGGTGAGAGTGAAGGGTTCCAGATCCGATGACCTCTTTCTCTGATTAGGTTGGAAAGCGTCCTACAGTATAGCCATTTCAATCTATTATTCCTAGTGTTTCTTGTTACTGTCTTAGAACAATTCATTGATTTAACAGTAAAAAATACTCAGATTTGGTGAAGTAAACTTGTTTTCCTCTGCAGATAGAATTTGGAGTTGTATACAGTTGTGTGGAAGCTGAGATGTACACTGCCAGGAGAGGAAAAGGTGCCTTTTGTAATCGTCAAAAACTACAGATCTCACAACAAGAAGGCAGGTTTATTCCCCAATTTTTAGTGCAATTGATACTGTCTACTCTTATTGTTCTTTTAATGTTTACCTATGGAATTTCCTATTTGTGAAGTGATTCATAAACTATTTTCTCTTTGTTCTGTTATTTCAATTTCAGTTTTGTATGTGGAGTGGAAACAGGGAAAGCAAATATAATTGAGCAAACACTTCAGGCTCAGCATTGGATTTGGTGATAGAGATAGGAAGATGATTAAGACTGGCTTCCTACCCTTGTGGCATTCATGGTTTATGTGTTAGCCATCGTAGCTAAAATTTATTGTAAAATTCCTCTGATATGATGCCATTGCGACAAATTACTGAAAAGTAATTTGGGGCCAGGTGCAGTGGCTCATGCCTGTAATCTCAGCACTTTGAGAGGCTGAGGCAGGCGGATCACGAGGTCAGGAGTTTGAGATCAGACTGACCAACATGGAGAAAGCCATCTCTACTAAAAATACAAAATTAGCTGGGCGTGGTGGTGCATGTCTGTAATCCCAGCTATTTGGGAGGCTGAGTCAGGAGAATCACTTGAACCTGGGAGGTGGAGGTTGCGGTGAGCCGAGATAGTGCCATTGTACTCCAGCCTGGACAACAAGAGCAAAACTCCATCTCTAAATAAATAAATTTTAAAAAAGTAATTTGGGGAAAAAAGTCAATTAAAGCTGGAATCACTTAAAATGATACACATACGTTTTATATGAGCTGGATGATTGGCGTTTGAAGTCTTCTTACTCTGTGACAGCTGTTGACCTTTAGGAGAAAGCTCAGGCAAAATTAGTGTGGAGAGTTTATTCGGGCCAAGGTTGAGGTCTGTAGCCCAGGACGCACTTCCAGGTTGCCTTGGAGAGTGCCACGGAGAACTAAGGAGAGGCTCAAGTTTCTAAAGAAAAAAGGATGAATCAGAAAAAGAGGTGATTTCTAATGTTTTTCAGGAGTTCTCTTTGGTTTACCGGTATTACATTAATTAGTGATTGGCTATACATTGTTGCACTATAGAGTATATGGCATTTTATGGTTACTTGGCATCAGTTAACCTAGAGCTTGCATAGCAAGTGGTTTCAAGAGGCAATTATTTAGCTCAAGGGGGAGTGAGACTGACTGCTGGTATAATTTAAATACCTCTCTGAGCCTGGTAATTTAAAGGGGCTGGTATTCCGCAGATAAAAAGTGTTTTTTTTTTTTTTCTTCTTCCTCACAGCTGATTGAAGTTTCAAGTTACCTTTCTTCTATAAACTACATCCAACATTTTTCACCGTTTGCACTTTTGAGATTCTTTTGAGTGCAGCAAGAACTTAAAGATACTTGCAAAGCAATCTGAGTTCAGAATCTTCCTAGATTTTTATTTAATTTTTCTCCTCCATCACTTCAAGAGCAGATTTTTAGGTCGTTTTCTTTTTATTGAATCCTAAGGCCCCAAACATTGGACGAGGCATCCTAGTTTTTGAGATGTTAACATGTGAAAAAATATGCGTCTTAGAACTGAAGGAGGCAAGGCCAGAGGTCCTGGGGCAGATTCTCTTTGGCGCTCCTGCTCGGAGGAGGAAGCTGCAGAAGGCTGTCGCAGAGAATGCTCGCACCTCCCACCAGATGGCCAGCGCTGGACGGGCTGTCTGTGTGTGGGTGTGAGCCATGGTGCCCAGCGCCAGATCGCAGAAAGGAAGCTGGGAGGCTGGCCTGCGGAATGGGGTGAGGTTGCTGCTCCTTCCTTTCAGGCTGGAGCTACTCTGCCAGGGCTTAAAACTTTAAATGGGAAGAAAGGGTTAGTATTTATGAGAAAAGAGAGAGTAAATCATATCTAGCCTCCTCCAGCCTTTTTTTTTTTTAATTTATTTTTTTATTGCATTTTAGGTTTTGGGGTACATGTGACGAACATGCAAGATTGTTGCATAGGTACACACGTGGCAGTGTGATTTGCTGCCTTCCTCCCCATCACTACATCTGGCATTTCTCCCCATGCTATCTCTCCCCCACTCCCCACCTCCCACTGTCCCGCCCCTATTTCCCCCCGACAGACCCCAGTGTGTGATGCTCCTCTCCCTGTGTCCATGTGTTCTCATTGTTCAACACCCGCCTATGAGTGAGAACATGTGGTGTTTGATTTTCTGTTCTTGTGTCAGTTTGCTGAGAATGATGGTTTCCAGGTTCATCCATGCCCCTACAAAGGACACGAACTCATCATTTTTTACGGCTGCATAGTATTCCATGGTGTATATGTGCCACATTTTCCTTGTCCACTCTATCATCGATGGGCATTTGGGTTGGTTCCAGGTCTTTAGGACCTAGAAACAGCCTTTTTTTTTTTTTTTTCCGTAAGAGACCAAATTAAACTTATGCACTCTCCCAGCTGTGATTGTCCTTCAGTTATAGAGAGTGAGAGCAGAGCGAGACCATGTCTGACATAGTGAAGCAACTCATTCCTTTAAGGACGTTCACACTGATGTCCTATTTTCAAACTATTTGAAAATTGCATCATTCTGCCTCCAGTACTAGCAGTTTCTCTGTTCTGTGGTCGACGTGATTCACAGGAACTTTTTAGGTAACAAAATGAGCCAGGGGTGTGGAAATACGACTTGTATATTGGTCTGGGATTGGCTATGAGCGCCAGCATTTTCATTGGAGGAAGTTTGATTTGGGGCAGGAAAAAAGGATTCTGCGATTTGCCATAGAAGGCTCTAGGAGAGCAGGTCAAGGTGGCCACGCAAATCCTATAGAATGATTGTAGTAGGCTGGACTGCTGTCAGTGGGAGCTGGCGAGGTGGCCAACTTACCTGCATGTGGGTTTGCACCGGCCACGCTGGTGACTCCACCAAGAGCTCTCAGCGTCCTCGTTAGTGCCATTCTTTCTTCATACTTTCTAAAAAAAGATCGAATCTTTATGGCAAAATTGGGTGTTTTGTAAGTATTTGAGGATCTACAGTTATGATCACTCATCCTCCAAAAGAAGAGGATATTGAAACTAAATAAAATATCTCACCAGCCAGGTGATCCAGGTTTTGTGGACTTTGCAACACTTGTGATCATTATGGCCATGATATTAATCTTCCTGTTGGGTCCCCACCATGGACAACAGTCTTGTGTATGTAACAGTCTGCTCTGTCGTCGGCACATTTCCAGTCTCCTGGGTTAAGAGCCTAGGCAGTGCTATCAGAGAGCTGTTTGCTGGAAAGCCTGTGCTGCTGTATCCCCTGGCCTGTATTCTGCTGCTAAGCCTCATCATCTGTGCAAACACATAGATTAGTTACCTAAATTGGGCCCTGGATATATTGGACACTTCCATCATGACTCCAATATATTACATATTTTTTACAACATCTGTTTTTAAAGTTGTTCAGCTATTTTTCTTTTTCTCTTACAAACAGAGGTTTTATTGCATTTGGTCCACAGTTGTATTTCACATTATTTCATGGAGCAGGGCCCCTGTAAAGTACTTGGCGGGGTGTGTAGCAGGCAGAGATGGAGCAGTATAGCTGGTCAGGCCCAGAAGGGGAGAAAGAGGGCTGGGGGCTCCTTAAAACCTACTGAGGGGCCGGGTATGGTGGCTCACACCTGAAATCTCAGCACTTGGGGAGGCCAAGGCCGGTGGATCACCTGATGCCAGGAATTCGAGACCAGCCTGGCCACCATGGTGAAACCCATCTCTACTAAAAATACAAAAATTAACCAGGTGTGGTGGGGTACCTGCAGTCCCAGATACTTGGAGGCTGAGGCAGGAGAATCCCTTGAACCCAGGAGGTGAAGGTGCAGTGAGCCAAGATGGCTCTACTGCACTCCAGCCTGGGCAACAACAACTAAAAAAACCCTACTGAAGCCACCGTAGGGGTTGCTTAGCATGGAGACAAGGTCAGGCTTAGCCCCAACAACTTGGAATTCCACTTCTTTGTACAGGCCTCACTTTCCCCACCGGGCCCCAGGGCAGGTCTGAGGGTCCTAGGGAAATCCAGCTACTTGGGAACCTGAGATACCTGCATCGTGGCCAGGCCCCCTTTCCCAGGAGACTCATTTCCCAGTACCCTCCCCACTGTCCCCATCCCATTCCTCGGGGGAAAATAAGGTATATTTCTTTTGTTAATACTTCCTGAAACTTTTGCGGGTACAGAAACCACAAACTGATCTGGTAACAAAAAGGGGAAGAGGCGAGGCAACCGAAAACCTTTGGGGACCAGTTCCCTCCAAGCCCAGGTCTTTTCTCCCCAGCTCAGCTTGGCCCACAGCCTGGATGTGCCAGCAGGAACCCTCACCCTACACGTATCGGGATAGGACCTTGACCCCTTCCCCCATAGCCCAGTGGCTCAGTCCTGCAAAGGACCAAGGCAGGGGGAGAAAGCCCTGCTGCCTGATCCCACAATGCCACTCACAGACCCTCGGTTGATTGGCAGCACTGTACAAGTTAAGGGGAAAAAAAAGGTGAAAACACAGAAAAATCCCAAAACCCAGACGGGGAGACCATGTGGGGAGACAGCATGGGAGCCTCAGTAGCTGACCTCCTCCTGGTAGTAAGAGGGATATTCAGGGACCTCCCTTGGGCCTGGACAGTCGCCAGGGCCCAAGGGAGCCCCATTGGCCACTGTGCTTTGTGGGCAGTACTTGCGGTCCTGTACGTGCTGGACCAGGCTGAAGACCTGGCCACTCTGGTTGGCACTTTCCATGTAGCCCATCTGCAGGGACATGGAGGAGTTGTCACACTTGTCAGTTCCCAGCTTGGTGTCATAGATGTGCCACCATATTCCAGGAGCTGTCATGCCTACCTGGCTGGCACACTTGTTTGTACCTATCTGGAGGCTGATGGTGGAGTGGTCCATTGGGGACAGGATGTGGTTTTTGGGGTTGTAGAGCTGCCTCCTCCTGCCATATGCGGTTATGCTGGACTGGCTGGCACATTTATTGGTTCCCATCTGCAGCCTGACGACAGGCTGGCAGGCCTTCATGGTAGCGTCATCGAAGTTCCACTCCTGCTTTTCCAAGTACTTGATGTTGATGTCCACCTTGCTCTGCAGCCCCTTAGTCTTGGCCTTCCCTGCCAGGGAGAGAAGAGACACCTGCACCTGCCTCATGTTCCCACTCTCAAACAAGTCGTTGACCTCAAACAGGTCCATGGGGTTCATGCCGTAGCTGACCACGGCCTTGATGAAGTTGGAGAAGTTTTCTAGCTGGTGCCAGTTCTGAATGGAGTGATTGATCTTGGGGACTGAGCCTAGCTGTAGCTTGTTCAAGAGTGTGTATAAGATAATCCTGTCCTTCAGGCCCTTCTGGAAGTCAGGACTGATGGAGAGGCCGGCGAGTCCCTCAATCCAACTGCAGAGCTCTGCCTCCTTCTGGGGATCATATTTGGACAGGAGTCGGTTCTTGACCTCGGCCGAGGGGCTCTTGTTGAACTGCCTGGAGCTCATCAGGACTGGATCGCTAGATATTGTTTTTAAGGAGTGCCATTGATGATGTCATTGGTACTTTTGAGTGGCTTTACAATAATTGTGGAGATATTGTTGCATGCTTTTAAAGGTGTCAGCTTTAGTCTAGCAAGTCTGCCTGTGTCTCTTTGAAAGACAAAAAAGCAATGAATGGCAATCTCTCTAATATGTAAGAAGTTCTTAATAATGAAGAAATCTTAACCTGTGGAATCAAACAACACACTAGTGAAAATATCTCCTGAAGAAATGGAATTCTGACAGCTTTTTAAGAAAGATATAATTAAAAGGTTAACCTATAATTCTGTTATAAAGTGAATTTGAATATCAGAATATGTCTGAAAAAGCGCTGTTCTCAAATAATGATCTTTAAAGACAATCTTCTTAAAGGTTTCACTAATTTGAACTAAGAAATTACTTTTTAAAAATTTAAATGATGGTAGCTCACTAAACTGAACTCAGTGCATGACTAATTTCTATTAACATTGTATTGTTGTAGAGGTATTTTACATTTTGAATCCTTCTCCAAAATCTAAAGCTGTCTAAAATGACAGTTTTAAGTCTATGGAAATGCTTTATTTTTTTCATTAGTGATGAAAATCTGAAATGTATATTTATTTGTCATCCCCACTCCATTAATCCCTGACCATATCAGGCTTTTTGATTTAAAAAAAGAAAAACAAAATTATCCTGTAATTTACCTTACCTATTATAATAAAATGTAATATGTATTATATTTTATATAAAAATTATAAAATAGAATATATTTATATATAAATATAATCTATATAAAATAGGTAAGGTAAATCACAGGATAATAGAAATATATATGAACCAAAGGAATGTGGTAGCTTTCATAGAAACAACTCTTTTCCTTTGCATGATCATTCTTCACTTTACAAAGTATTAAATTATATAACTATTAAAAGTAGTACAACAAAAAGAATAAAATACCTAGGAATACAACTGTCAAGGGAAATGAAGGACCTCTTCAAGGAGAACTACAAACCACTGCTCAAGGAAATCAGAGAAGACACAAACAAATGGAAAAACATTCCATGCTCATGGATAGGAAGAATCAGTATCATTAAAATGATCATACTGCCCAAAGTAATTTATAGATTCAATG
Organism: Plecturocebus donacophilus; assembly: GCA_004027715.1. Taxonomy (NCBI): domain Eukaryota; kingdom Metazoa; phylum Chordata; class Mammalia; order Primates; family Pitheciidae; genus Plecturocebus; species Plecturocebus donacophilus. The sequence continues at coordinate 19,024 of PVKP010004765.1, forward strand.
CTATTCCAATTAAACTACCATATATTTAATGGTAGTCTAAAAATCTTCACAGATTTGGAAGAAACTATTTTAAAATTCACATGGAACCAAAAAAGGGCTCATATAGCCAAGATAATCCTAAGCAAAAAGAATAAAGCTAGAGGCATCACGCTACTGGACTTCGAATTATACTACAAGTCTACAATAACCAAAACGGTATGGTACTGGTACAAAAACAGACACATAGACTAATGGAACAGAATAGAGAACTCAGAAATAAGACTGCACATCTACAACCAGCTGATCTTCAACAACCCTAATACAAACAAGCAACAGGGAAAGGATTCCCTATTTAATAAAAGCTGGGCAAACTGGCTAGCTATATGTAGAAAATTGAAGCTAGATCCCTTACACCTTATATAAAAATTAACTCCAGATGGATTAAAGACAAATGTTAAACCTAAAACTGTAAAAACCCTAGAAGAAATCTAGGCAATACAGTTCAGGACACAGGCACAGGCAAAGATTTCATGACGAAATCGCCAAAAGCAATTGCAACAGAAGTAAAATGGGATCTAATTAAACTAAAGAGCAAAAGTTTTCTGCACAGCAAAGGAAGCTATCATCAGAGTGAACAGGCAACCTACAGAGTAGGAGAAAATTTTTGCAATCTATCCATCTGTAAAAGGTCTAATATTCAGCATCTACAAGGAACTTAAACAAATTTACAAGAAAAAAAAAACCCATGAAAAAGTGGGAAAAGGACATTAGACACTTCTCAAAAAAAAGACATTCATGAGGCCTATAAACGTGAAAAAATCACAACCTCACTAATCATTAAAGAAATGCAAATCAAAACCACAATGAGATACCATTCACACTAGTCAGAATGGTAATTATTAAAAAGTCAAGAGGTAACAGATGCTGGCAAGGTTGTGGAGAAATAGGAATGCTTTTACATTGTTGGTGGGAATGTAAATTAGCTCAACCACTGTGGAAGACAGTGTGATGATTCCTCAAAGATCTAGAACCAGAAATACCATTTGACCCTGCAATCCCATTACTGGGTATATACTCAAAGGAATATAAATTATTCCATTACAAAGATGTATGCACATCTATGTTCACTGCAGCACTATTCACCATAGCCAAGACATGGAATCAACTCAAATGCCCATCAATGATAGACTGAATAAAGAAAATATGGTACATATACACTATGAAATACTATGCAGGCATAAAAAGGAAGGAGATCATGTCCTTTGCAGGGACATGGATAGAGCTGGAAGCCATTATCCTCAGCAAACTTACACAGGAACAGAAAACCAAACATCGCATGTTCTCACTTGTAAATGGGAGCTGAACAATGAGAACACAAGAACACAAGGAGGGGAACAACACACACTGTCGGGGGGTGAGATGGGGGGTGAGATGGGGGGAGGAACAGCATCAGGAAAAATAGCTAATGCATGCTGGGCTTAATAACCTAGATGATGGGTTGATAGGTGCAGCAAACCACCATGGCACACATTTACCTATGTAACAAACCTTCGCGTCCTGCACATGTACTCTGGAACTTAAAATTACGTTTAATTTTAAAAAGTAGTACTACAGTTACAAAATGCTCAGGACAAACACACCTGGTGAACATGCATCTTGTCTGATGGGAAAAGGTGAAGTGTTGGGTGTTGAGTGTGTCCTGAGCTTGAGTCAGGATGTTTCAGAGGAAAATCGAAAAGCCCTGGATAATATATCCGCCTTGTAAATGGATATCAGAGAAGAGCTACCATGTAATTTCGACTTTTGTTTTCTTTCAAATCTACATGGAAATTTCCTATTGAATTTAGTTTCTAACTTCTACTTTTTTTTGTGTTTAAGATATTTGCTTGTTTCTCACCATACGTATCATGCCTGCAGGCAAATTGGTTATATTCTGTACCTTTGGGGAAATGGTCTAAGGAGCTGAACTCTTTTTGATGCTTATAAAGAGCTGACTTGGAAATAATAAGTGTATCAGTTTTAATATTTAAAAACTTAGAAATGAATTTGATAAAACTAGGAAGAGGGATAAAAATGTTATATTTTCTTTTTTCCTTTTTTTTTTTTTGAGATGAGGTCTCACTCTGTCACCCAGACTGGAGTGCAATGGCGTGATCTTGGCTCACTGCAACCTCTGCCTCTTAGGTTCAAGCGATTCTCCTGCCTCAGCCTCCTGAGTAGCTGGGATTACAGGCACGTGCCACCACGCCCAGCTAATTTTTGTATTTTTAGTAGAGACGGGGTTTCAACATCTTGGCCAGGCTGGTCTCGATCTCCTGACCTTGTGATCTACCCACCTCGGCCTCCCAAAGTGCTGGGATTACAGGCGTGAGCCACTGCACCCGGCCAAAAATGTTATATTTTCTTCTGAATAAAAGTGTCATTTTTTTTTTTAGAATTCTAATTATTAAAATCTAGTGATTAGTTAAAACATTTCCTTTTTAGATATTACCAAATCACTCTTGGTGACCGAGCTGGGCTACTGCAGAACCCCAGAAATTATAAGAACTATTCTTTCCAATATGGAAAAACTTTCTTGCATTCCCATCCATGGGTAAACTCTTTTCATTTTCCACCTAAAGTTCTAGATCATTTAACATTTAAAAATAATACATATTCTTTTGGAAATGAAATATTTATTAATAGAAATGAGACTAATTCCATAATTCTAATTTTGTAATGTAGTTTTGAAATGTTTTCTTTGAAAATAATTTCAAACATAAAAAAAAGTTGTAGAAATAAAATAGTACAAAGAACAATTGCCCTTTTTTCTTGATTTGCCTATTGTGAATATTTTACTCCATCTGCTTTATCTTTTATTCTTTCTCGTCCTCTCTTTATATGTGTGTGAGTGAGTGTACACAGACATTTTTTTCTCCTAATCATTTTTAGAGTATGGTGTACATACTATGGCTCTTTAAAAATAGGAATTTATTTATTTATTTATTTATGAGACGGAGTTTTGCTCTTGTTGCCAGGCTGGAGTGCAATTACGTGATCTTGGCTCACTGCAACCCCCGCCTCCTGGGTTCAAGAATTTTTTTTTTTCTATAACAACAGTACAATTGACTTCATAAACTTAATTTTTGTCTAATCTGCCATCCATATGCAGTCTTGTCAGTTTTGTCAGTAGATGTAATAATGTCTTTTACAACATTTGCCTTCCACCGGTGCAGGATTCAGTTTAGGGTCAGCATTACATTTAGACGTCATGTCTCTGTAGTCCCCTTTAATCTGGAACATTTCCATAACCTAAGAAATTACTCATTTCCTTTAACCTTTCAAATTATTTGCATAGAGGTCTGCAAGGTAGAATTTTATAAACAATTTCTGGCTTCTCCCTATCAATAATTATTTCCCCCTTGTCACTTCTTATTTTGTGTTTTTGTGCTTTTTTTCTTTGTTCATGTTTTTAGTCTTGTTATCCAGTGGTTTATTGGTTTTATTTTTTCAAAGACTCAGGATTTTGATTTATGTACCGTTTTTCTCTTTTCTGCCTTATTATTTTCATCCTTGTGCTTTCTTTTTGTTCATTTTGTTTTCTTTTTTCCCTTTTGTAGAAAATTTTAGGTTTTAGGCTATGAAATTTTATCTGATCGCTGCTTTTAATGTCTTCCATACATTCAGTTATTTATTGTTTTCATTATAATAAGTATATTTCATGACTTCTATAATTTGTTGTAGTTCCTCTATCACCCAAGAGTTGAATTCTTAAATTTTCACAAAAAGAGGTGGTCTTAGTCTGTTTTCTGATTCTTATAACAGAATACCTGAAACTGGGTAATGTGTAAAGAAAATGAATTTATTTCTGAGAAGTTGGAGGTCGAGGGGCTGCATAAGTAAGGGCCTTCTTGCTGGTGAGGACTCTTTGTAGAGTCCTGAGGTAGCACAGGGCATCTCATGGCAGGAGGGCAGAGTGTGGGTGCTCAGGTCTCTCTTCCTGTTCTTATAAAGTTGTATTCCCATGATAACACAATACGTCATATTCCCATGATAACTCAATGAACTACTAATTCATGAATGGATTAATCCATTCACGAAGGCAGAGCCCATGTAACCCAATCTTCTCTTAAAGGCCCCACCTCTCAATACTGCTACTAGAGATTAAGTTTCAACATAAACTCTGGAGGATATAAACACTCAAACCATAGCATTCACCCCTGACCCCAGAACTCATGTCTTTCTCACATACAAATTCATTCATTCCATTACCATGATCCTAAAGTCTTAACTAATAGTTTTACAAGGATATCTTAGAATTGCTTATTCTGTATCAATTTTCTATTTAATGTGTAGATACATATCTTCTTTACTTATGGAAAATTTTACTGAGATATAGCTTTAAATATTACTGTACTTCGGTTATCATTTTCTTCTTCAGAGACACCAATAAAAATATTCCATCTCCTTGTGTCTTCCTGATTTCCTTTAAGATTTTTTTCATCTGTTCCCCTTTGGGCACCTTGTAATTTATTCTTCATTTTCTCCCCATTTCTTTACTGAGTTCACTTATCTTTTTTTTTTTTTAATTTAATTTTTAGGTTCATTTCTGCTCTTAGTCTCTGTATTTCTCATTTAACAATTTTTTTTTTCATATTCACAACCACAAGTATTTGTTTGAGGTTATTTAACTCAGATTGTATTGATGTTTCAGTTTTCTTCTGCTTCATTGTTTTTGTGTTATTGTTGTAAAAGAATGCTGTTTTTTATTTCCTATTGAAGTGTTATAGCAGCAATTTTAAAAAATTTTTATTTTACTTTAAGTTCTGGGTTACATGTGCTGACAGTGCAGGTTTGTCACATAGGTATACCTGTGCCATGTGGTTTGCTGCACCTATCAACCCATCATCTAGGTTTTAAGCCCCGCATGCATTAGGTATTTGTCCTAATGCTCTCCCTCCCCTTGCCCCCCACCCCCTCATAGGCCCTGGTGTGTGATGTTCCCCTCCCTGCATCCATGTATTCTCATGGTTCACATTGTTGGTTTTTTTGAGAGACTTCAGAACAAAAAGAAACCCATTTTTATTAGCAATGTCTGATGCTTTGCAGTAGGTTTGTGTGGATGTTTCTACTTTTTCCTGTTTTGATTCATTTGATTATCAGGGCTCCTTGGTTCAGCTCTGTAGTTTGTCAGTCCTGCCCTTCTGTGCAGTTTCCTTTATAATATCTGTTGAGTGGCAGTGGTAGGCAGGGTTGGCTTGTCTTGTTTATCATTGATTTCTGCAGGATCCTTAATTTTTCACTCTTAGTTTCAACTTTTCCTTCACTTCTTGGTCTCCAAGAGGTACCAACTCTTCTGTCTTACCTGCTTCTCCTCCAGAATCACAGTTTCTCTGAGGCAGCTGGACTGTGCATTACCAAGTGCTGATCTGTGCTCAGTGTTTTTTTATTTATTGTCTCACTTACTCTTTTCTAAGGGTGGTTTTTTCTTTGTTCCCTTTGGGTCCTCAGCTCCTCCCTGCTCTCCCTCACAAAGTCTTTGCTGCCTTTTCTCCTCTATTCTGTGTATCCACAGGCTCAGAATGCTCTGTTAGAATTAATTTGTTTGCTCTTGTACTTACAGGTAGTTTGAGATTTGTGTTTTCTGATTCCTAGAAATGCTGAAAGAATAGGTTTTGTAGGTTTCATTTGTCCTCCTTATGATTTTATTTTTCGTGTGCATAATGGGGAGTTTCAAAATCAGCATGCCACTATTACTCTCCAAACCTCAGAGTCCTTCTGTAATCACAGTTTCATAAATGAAGAAATTAAAAGCAAATATTTATCCTTACTTTTATGTTTACATTTTTAAGAAAAGCTGGAGTTTTGAGGTCTTTAACTTTAATATACTAAATTAATATATACTTTAAATATACTTTAACTTTAACTATACTAAATGGCATTTCTCTAACCTTTATTGTAGTTGTTTGCACTAAAGATTGTTAACTTTTGTTGCTATTCAACAAAATCTGTTAGTTTTGAGTAACAGATACTTTATTGCCCACTGTTTCTTTTTTCCTTTTGAAAATATCATCACTGAGTTACATGCATCTTAGACATGATCAAAGATCATCTAATAATTCAGCCTTATTTGTAGATGAGTTGACTGAGGTTCACAGAGGTGATATGGTTGCCTTAGATTGCACAGCTGGATGGAGATGTAAGACGCTGGATGGAGATGTAAGAGGGAGGTGGTGACGCAGGAGCAGATTTGGGGATGAGTTCTTCTTGGTACATGTTGAGCTTCAAGTAAGAGTAGGAAATCAAGGTAGAGATACCCAGAGGGCAGCTGAAATCATCAACTGAGTGCCGGAAGGAGAATTAGAAAGACTGACAGCTGTCTGCTGAGAGGTGATAGTTAACACTGCAGGACAGGAGGTGTTTGCAGTAAAGCAGAAAGATGAAATCAGGCATAATCAGAAGTCAGAGAAATCCTCAGAGGATCTACTTAGTATAGATCTCACCTCTTGGAGAAAGGTTTATCAAGGAAGTAGTTACATATAAAATAAAAATAGTGACTCTAAAAGCACTTTAACCCACCAGAAACTGATATCTTGACCTCTCTCAGTAAGATGTTGGTTGTCAGTTATCATCATAATTTGACTGTGGAGAAAACAATCAGGGTGAAATGAAGAAAGAACGGCAGAGAATCAATTGGCAAGCTTATCTTTCAAAACTCCATGTACAGAAAAAGCTTAAAAAGGAGGGAAGAACCACCTCTGTGAATTTAATGAAGTTTGAAAGACAGGCTGGGCCTCTTGATTGGCAATATTCAGGATCATCACGCGTGCACACGTGTGTGTGTGTGTGTGTATTTTAAACTGTTGTCCTAAAATAACATTTTTTTTCATTTACTCTTTTTGTTTGTTTTACTAATGCCTTGTGTAATGTGAGCAGACAATGATAATTCCCCTTAAAATACAAACCTAAAGAGTAGGTTGAGAGAAGTCCACCATAAAACTTGTTCCTGTCCCTACTAATTTCTCCTGCTTGTTTCAGCACTGGAGGTTGAGCCTGCCTTTTTACCTAGTGATTATCCAGGCAGTGCTACAACCTGAACAAATATTTATTCTAGCCAGAAAACACTTCAAATGGCAAGATAACTCTTTCAATATTTACTATTCTGCAATTGGCCAGAATGCTGCTAATGACTTTTAAACACACAAGGAAAGGTTAATAGATTTGAATGATAGCTATTACACTCTTAAGTTACTTGGTTAGTGGCAAATAATGGTACAGAGCATATAATGATTGATGAAATAACTACTATAAAATAACAAAATAGTACCATGCAAATGGGCTCCTTTATACCGGCAGTAGGTTCTACTCACAGCAGGTTTTGCTGCACATGCAAGAGCAGCTCATTTGTTTTTTTTCCACAAAAATGTATTTAATAAGCTTGTTATATAAAATTAAACACAATGTTGTCAACATTTTATCATAATTCAAACTCACTGATATCTAGCTGGGAGTAGTTTGTATTTTGGAAGACTTCCTAAGCTAAAAGTATTTTACATATTTACAACACATGTATATATAAGTGAAGAACTACTTCAAATAATGTTGAAATTCACAGAATTCTAGAGATTTATAGTTATAGTTTAGAAGTATCACCAATTTGTCTGCAATCAAATGTACAAGCACTAATTATGAAAAATGTTTTAACAACTATTAAGCCAAAAGAGGAGAAAGAATGGGAAGGAAATATATGGTTTTGAAGTCTTGTGACAAATACTTAGAAGATTAAAAAGTAATAATATAAAATCAATTTAACAACCACATTTTTTAAAATCCCTGATTGTCGTTTTTGGTAGCTTAACCCAGCCTGTCAGAAGGCAGGAGGCTCCGCCGTCAGGAACGCTGCACTATCTCATCAGAGCCATGCTAGATGCAGTGACAGCCCTGGCTGAAGATAAGGAAGTTGATATCAGCAACTTTGAGTTTCACACACCTTCCCCATACAAGCTATGTATTCCTGAAAGATTAAAAGGCCCATCATCCATTCCAAAAATACTTTCTCAACATGCTTTAAAAGGGTTCCTTACGTTTTTTTTGTTTTTTTTTGAGGCAAGGTCTGGCCCTCTCGCCTAGGCTGCAGTGCAAGGGGTGCGATCTTGACCCTGCAACCTCAAGGGCAGCTCATTTCTGCCCAGCTCATATGGCAACTTCCTTGATCAATCTTTCTACAATAGGACGGATCCACACTAAGATCCTCTAAAGAGAATTGTTTATAAATTATCTTATCCTTCTGCCTTTATGCGGTCATCTCTTCTACAATGTCAGCTATGGCCTCTCAGCAGACAACTCTTATCTTTCTAATTCTCCATTTCCGAACTCAGGCGGCTCTTCCAGCTGCCCTCTCGCCATCTCTACCTGGGCTTCCTATACTTGCTTAAAGTTCATCATGTTCCCAAAAGAACTCCTTTCCACATCTGGTCCTGCATCACCATCTCCCTAATCATTGCCAAATTCCTGTAGATGATATCTCCAGTGGGTTTTGAATCTGTCCCTCTCTGATGGTCATCTTTGGTAGCTGCCCACAGCAGAATAGGTCCTTTCAGGTGAATACATTCCTCCAAGAGTGAAGACACTTTGGCTTCTCCCTGTTTCTTGTAATGATAAAACACAGGAGAGTTGGCAAATGAGAACCTGTTTAACCCTCTTCCCATTCTCCCCAAGACTATTTGCCAGTGGCGCTAGCAGCTGCATTTACTCTGAGATAACTTCCAGGAAGTATCTCACTTTTATTATTTTCACATCTCTCTGGTATAGTGACTTTGGAAACAAAATCCATCATTCTATTTACAGCATTCTGTTTTCAGAGGTGGTGTTTTCATTTACAAAATATAGTAATTCACGATCACTGAAAATGTCAAATCCTAAAAAAAAAGTGATATTCCTACCATTGTTCTCAAACAGTTGTTGTCCAGAGATTCATTTGATGAAACCAATTTTTCCAAAATAGACAATTCTGATGATTCAGACAGTTCCATATCAGTTCTGTTTAGAAATAATTCAAAGAACAATTTTTACATTTTATGTTTACATTGAAAATCAGTCAGATTTGCTTCAGCCTCAAAGAGCACGTTTATGTAAAATTAAATGAACACTAGCAGCGAGCTGCATTTTTTTTTTCTAAACACGAAAAGGGCTAAAGATTTTAAAATCTTCTACAGAATCAGATCTTATTAGACTCATTTTCTTCACCTACTCCTTAAGAAAAGGGAGCCAACATATAGCTCTGAAATAATTCAACTGAGCCTTCCAGAAAGTGGTTGCTTTCTGCTTTCTGGACACTGATGCAGGCAGTAGAGACACTGGTGAGAAGGGCTTTGGTATCAGTTAGTCCAGAGTTTGACTCTCTGCTCATTTATCTCATTACCCTTAAATCTTCTAGCCAGGTGTTTCTGGAGAACCCAGCGGCAAGTTTCAGGAGCTAAGGTTATAATGATGTTAGTTGGAGAAGACAGACAATGAAAAAAAGTATATCACAGTGAAAATCAAGACAAGTCCACTCAGAATTTCTGGGTTGTTTGTAACTGACCAGATGGTCAGAGAAGTTCCTGAGGTGTTCTGGTCCGTCAGTATCTGTGTGAGCTTGGCCAAGTTTCTTAGCTTCTCAGTTTTCAAACGTGGTTGTTGGGAAGACTCCGTTCAATAATAATTGCAAACCACTAAGAACATAATCTGTCATGTAGAAAGCACACGGTTATCATAATCTGATATTGTTTCAAGTTTCCCAAAGACAGGATTTCAAATTGTTTTGTTCACTCACAGCTCTATCTGTAGTACATGGAAACATGCCTGACACATCGCAGACATCCAATAAATATTTGTTGGCTGAATAACTTTAAGGATGAAGAGAACCATGATGGAAATAAAAGGCAACAATGCAGATGAAATTAAACTACAAAGAAGTTCATACACTGCTTGCTAGGGCCTTGATAAATTGAACCCAACAAAGTCTAGTTTTTGGGGAATCCAAAACAAAAAACAAAAAGAGTCTGCTCCTCTCATCTTTATCCACCAGAGGGAGTCTATTACTTAACATAAGACAGCTTTCTCCAAGTGCAGATGAAACTGCTTAAAATGATGAGTTGATGGAACAATGATTAGAGCTAATGACCTGTCCTGCACATACATGTCTATAGTAGATGGTTAAAACAAGTAGTCTCAGGCCGGACGCATTGGCTCACACCTGTAATCCCAGCACTTTGGGAGGTCAAGGCAGGCGGATCACCTGAGGTCATGTGTTCGAGACCAGCCTGGCCAACATGGTGAAACACCGTTTCTACTAAAAATACAAAATTAGTCAGGCATGGTGGTGCACACCTATAGTCCCAGATACTTTGGAGACGGAGGCAGGAGAATCACCTGAACCCAGGAGGTGGGAGTTACAGTGAGCCAAGATCACACCACTGCACTCCAGCCTTGGTGACAGAACAAGACTCCATCTCTAAATAAATAAATAATAGTCTCAGATCACATCAAGTAGTAATCAAAAGAAATTATCAATATGTGATTCCTACAGTCATTCAAACTTTGTAAAAGAAGAATAAACATTAAATCATTTTTATTTTATTAGCAGAAAAAAGCAAAATAAGTAAAGCTGAATATTTAAAAAAATCTTTGCGCATTCAAATTATGATACTTTAAAAATGTTATCTCTTGATTGTTTTAGGAATGCAAGTCAGCCAATATTCGTTTTTTGCATGTTTTCTTCAGGGTTCGATCCAGACAATTTGAGAATCATAATATTTTGCATTTCATTACAACTTCTTTCTGTCTCTTATTCTTGGATATAGTTGGTAAAGTATAAATGGTCCCTGTAAAAACCAATGTTGAGCATATGTTGAAATGGTGAGACAGGAAGCATAAATAAAACACTAATCCTCTAACAGAGCCTGGAAATCCTCTAACCTCTGGGGACTCATTGGTAAGTGCTGCCTCTGCATAACGTTCAGGTTCTCTTCTTGGAATTCTCAGGTAGGACACTCTATTGCTTAAACTAAGATTTTTGTTATCACAAGTAGAACAATTTTAGAAATGCCTTTTGAACTTACTATATATGTGTAAGTAATAGAATGTTTGGAATTTTTCATGTTGGAATTTCAGTGGCTCAAAGCTATGAACGAAAGTCATTACATGGTTCAAATTTTAAATTCAAGAAAGCATCTATATTTAAGGCCAACTATTTCCCAAAAAGCTAACTAGAGAGAGACCACTCAGAGCCAGCTGTGTTCTCTGGGTACTCGATGCTGTCCTGCAGAGAGCGTTTACGGCAGCCTGTCTTAGAAGGTACAGTTGGCACGGAGAGAGAGATGTTTGCTCCCAGCAAGCCAAAGAGCTGGAGGTGCCAAAAGAATCTTCATAAAACGTGGTGCTATCTGGAAGAGAGGAAGATAGATATTTATTTTTAAATGTCTGCTTAAGCAGTGGCTTGTCAATCTTTCTTATTCTCCTTAAACAGGAGGAAAGCAAATTGGGTGACCGGCTATCTCAGGGACTGCCAGTTTAGGAGTGGGGTCAGAGGGAGGGTCAGGGCTGTTTTTGGTTTCTGGGAGGTGAAGATAATGGATCCCCTGTGTTTTTGCCAGCTAGAGAGATTGTTGCAGAGAGAAGAAAGGTAATTTTTTTTTTTTTTTTTTGTGGAGACTGGGTCTCACTATGTTGCCCAGGCTAGTCTCAAACTCCTAGGCTCAAGCAATCCTACATCTTTGGTATCCCAAAGTGCTGAAATTATAGGCATGAGCAACCCTGCCAGGGTTTATTTCATTTTAAAGGATTCATTTCTGTTCATTTTTAAAAATTAACTCACAAAATTTAATTTGAAGATTTTCCCCATGACTCCAGCATTGGCAAGATCCAACTATCCAGTCCCAGTTTTTCTCCTCTGGGAAGGAGGCATGATTTGCTCTTTATGGAGCTTTCCCTTTTCCCTCTTCTAGTTGCTGGTTCCTTCAGCATCTTGAAACACATGAATATATCCCTACTTATGCAACCTGAGTGATGTGGCAATCACCTGCTTGGTCATCCATAGTTGCTGATCTGGAGCGCTGTGCTTAGGGATGGGCTGTGGCTCCAACATGCCCTGTTGAAGTGGGTTTTAGCCTTTAAAGCTCCCCTGATTCACTTCTAAGTTTGGACACATCCACTGCCAACCTCCAGCTGGGATATTCATGTGGCTTTTCTCCGACGCTTGCGTCTCTTTGCTTTCCTTCCTGTGGTGTTTGCAGCATACCTATATCTCCAAATTCTTTCTCTTTAAAGGGTCTGTTATTGTACTGAGTGGAGAAACATTTAAGGCCTTTCCTGTAACATTTGAAATAATTCTAGAATGCCTACTTTCCCCGATTTTATTCAACATAATACTGGAAGTCCTGACCAGAGCGATTAGGCAAGAGAATGTAATAAAGGGGCATCCAAACTGTAAAGGAAAAAGTCAAATTAGCCTTATTCACAGACAGCATTATCTTATCCTTAGAAAGACATAATGACTTCACCAAAAAAAAAAAAATGGTTAGAACTAATAATTCTGTAAAGTTGCAGTATACCAAATTAACATACAAAAATTAGTAGCATTTATATATACCAACAGTGAACAATCTGAAAAAGAAATCAAGTAAACAATCCCATTTGTAATAGTTTCAAAGAATATAAAATACCAGAAGTCCTAGCCAGAGCAATCAGTCAAGAGAAAGAAATGACAGGCATCCAAATAGAAAGGGAGGAAGTCAAACTATTTCTTTTCACAGACAATATGATTCTATACCTAGAAAATCCCAGTCTCTGCCCAAAGGCTCTGTGATGGTTAATATTGGGTGTCAATTTGATTGGACTGAAGGATGCAAAGTATCATTCCTGGGTGTGTGTGTGAGGGTGTTACCAAAGGAGATTAACATTTGAGTCAGTGGACTGGGAGAGGCAGACACACCCTCAAACTGAGTGGGCATCATCTAATCAGCTACCAGAGAGGCTAGGAGAAAAGCACGCAGAGGAATATGGAAAAACTAGACTGACTTAGTCTTCCAGCCTACATCTTTCTCTCATGTTGGATGCTTCCTGATTTTAAACATCACACTACAGGTTCTTCAGCTTTTGGACTCTTGAACCTTCAAACACTGACTGAAGGCTGCACTGTCAGCTTCCCTACTTTTGAAGTTTTGGGACTCAAACTGGCTTCCTTACTCCTCAGTTTACAGACGACCTATTGTGGGACTTCACCTTATGATTGTGTAAGTCAATACTCCTTAATAAACTTCCCTTTATTTATATATACATCTATCCTATTAGTTCTGTCCCTCTAGAGAACCCTGACTATTACAGGCTCCTACATCTGATGAACAACTTCAGCAAAGTTTCAGGATACAAAATTAACATACAAAAATGAGTAACATTTCTATACACCAGTAATGTCCAATCTGAGAGCCAAATCAAGTTCTCTTGGCTCTCAGTTTGGACATTACTGGTGTATAGAAATGCTACTAATGCTTTTGTGGCTTCAAAATAGCCAAAAAATAAAAAATAAAAGAATAAAATATCCACAAATACAGCTAACTAGGGAAGCGAAACATCTGTGCAATGAGAATTGCAAAACACTGTTCAGAGAAATCAGAGATAACACAAATGAATGGAAAAACATTCCATGCTCCTGAATAGGAAGAATCAATATTGTTAAAATGGCCATACTACCCAAAGCAATTTACAGATTCAATGCTATTTCTATCAAATTATCAATGGCATTATTCACAAAATTGAAAAAAATTACTAAATTAATTTGGAACTAAAAAAGAGTATGAATAGCAAAATAAATCCTAAAGGAAAAGAACAAAGCTGGGAGATCACAATACCCAATTTCAAACTATACTACAAGGCAACAGTTACTAAAACAGCATAGTACTTGTTTAAAAACAGACACATAGACCAATGAAACAAGTGAGAACAAAGAAATAAAGCCTCACACCTACAACCATCTAATCTTTGACAAAGCCAACAATAACAAGCAGGGGGGAAAGGACACCTTATTCAATAAATGGTGCTGTGATAATTGGCGAGCCATATGCAGAAGATTGAAACTGGACTCCTGCTTTTCACCATATACAAAACTTAACTCAAGAGATTAAAGACTTAAATGTCAAACCAAAACTATAAAAATCCAAGAAGAAAACCTAGGAGATACTATTCTGGACATCAGCCCTGCCAAAGACTTCATGACAAGGACTCCAAAAGCAATTACAACAAAAACAAAAATTGGTAAGTGGAACTTAAATTAAAAAGCATCCGCACGTTAAAAGAAACTATCAACAGAGTAAACACACAACCAAGAATGTGAAAAAGTGTTTGCATGCAAACAAATCAATAACCAAAAACCAAACAACCCCATTAAAAAGTGAGCAAAAGACATGAACAGACACTTTTGAAAAGAAGACATACAGGTGGGCAACAAGCACAGGAGAAAGGGTTCACTATCACTAATCATTAGGGAAATGCAAATCACAACCACAGTGAGACACTATCTCAAACCAGTTAGAATGACTATTATAAAAAAGTGGAGAATAACAGATTCTTGTGAGATTGTGGAGAAAAGGGAACATGTATATACTGCTGGTTGGAATGTAAATTAGTTTAGCCATTGTGGAAAGCAGCCTGAAGATTTCCCAAAGAACTTAAAATAGAACTGCTATTTGACTCAGCAATACCATAACTTGGTATATACCTAAGGGAATATAAATTGTTCTGTCATAAAGACACATGCATGCATATGTTCACTGAAGCACTATTCATAATAACAAAGACCTGGAATTAACCTAGATGCCCATCAACAGTGGGATAAATAATGAAAATGTGGTACATATACCTCATAGAGTACTACACAGCTATAAAAAAGAATGAGATCATGTCCTTTCAGCAAAATGGATGGAGCTGGAGGCCATTATCCTAAGTGAATTAACACAGAAACAGAAAACCAAATACACAGGAACAGAAAACCAAATACCGCATGTTCTCACTTATAAATGGGAGCTAAACATTGAGTACACATAGATACAAAGAAAGGAACAATAGACACTGGGGCATACTTGAGGGTGGAGGGTGGGAAGAGGGTGAGAAATGGAAAACTACTTATGGAGTATTGTGCTGATTATCTGGGTGATAAAAGTATTTGTACACCAAACACTTGCAACATGTAATTTACCCATGTAATAAACCTGCACGTGTATTTCTTGACCCTAAAAGTAGGAAAGAAGAAAAAGAACAGAAAATACATAGGAATCAATTTAATCAAATAAGTGAATGATCACACACACACACACACACACACACACACAAATAAAACAGTGATGGCAGAAATTGAAGAGAATATACAAAAAATGGGAAGTTTTTCCATGTTCACGGATTAGAAGAATTAATATTGTGAAAACAATAATACCCAAAGCAATTTATATAGATTCACTGAAATTCATGTAAAAATGCCAATGATATTCTTCACAGAACTAGATAAAAAATCCTAAAATGTATATGAAACCACAAAAGACTTTTAATAGGTAAAGCAATTTTGAACAAAAAGAACAAAGCTGAAAGCATCACACTACCTGACTTCAAATGTTAACATAAAGCTATAGTAACCAAATGAGCATGAGACTGGCATAAAAACAGACACACACCAATAGAACAGAATAGGAAATTCAGATATAAATCCAGATGTTTATGGCTAACTCATTTTCAACGAAGGTGCTAAGAACATACAATAGGGAAAGGACAGTCATTTTAATAAACAGTGCTGGTAAAACTGGGTAACTATATGCAGAATAATAAACCTAGAGCCCTCTCACTATACACAAAAGCCAGACAAATCACAATGCATTAAAGACTTGCATCTAAGACTTGAATCTATGAAACAACTAGAAAAAAAGATTGAGGGTATGCTCCAAGACTTTGGTCTTGGCAGATTTTGGGGGTACGACCTCAAAAACACAGGAAACAAAATGTAAAACTGACAAATGGTATAACATCAAGCTGAAAAGCTTCTGTACAACAAAAGAAACAATCAACAAAGTGAAGAGACAATTCACAGAATGGAAGAAAATATTTGCTAACTATCTATCTGACAAGAGATTTATAACCGAAATATCTGAATAGATATTTCTCAAAAGAAGACAAACAAATAGCCAACAGGTATACGAAAAGGTGTTCAACACCACTAACCATCAGAGAAATGTAAATCAAAACCACAATAGATGTCATCTCACACCAGTTAAAATGGCCTTCGTCAAAAAGATTATTATCTAATAAATGCTGGTGAAGAAATGGAGAAAGAGTAACCCTTGTACACTGTGGGTGGGAATGTAAATTAGAATATCCACTATGAAGAAACACTAAAAATAAAATCACCATACGATCCAATAATTCCACTTCTGAGTATCTATCCCAAAGAAAGGAAATCAATATATCGGAGATATCTGTAGTAACTTGGCTCACAGGGGATTGGTCAGGAGTGGGAAGTCACATGTTGTGTTCCTAATCTAAAGCAATGCAGCTATGTGAATTCTCAGCAACTCTTCAAACTGGGCTCAGAAATTGTGAGAACTGTGGAATTTGCCTGTTGTAAAAACTGTAGGTATCTGCAGTGGCAATGGTGGCTGGTAAGAACCTTTTGCTTACTTACCGTTTACCTACAATGGGAAGTCCCTTCTGAGTCCAGGCCAGCTGATCTGGGTGGGGAAGACAGAGCTGCAGAGGCTGCCTACGTGCTGCTCTTTTGGACTTCTCCATTCATCTCCTGCACTCTAACACCATCCCTTTGACAGTCCAGTCAAATCTTAGCTGTTTATTCATTGGCTTGGTCCTTTTTTGTTGGGGGAAGAATTCTAGGCTTCTCTAGTCAGCCAACTTACTAATGCCACTCCTTGGGATATTGAATTTTATCAAATGCTTTTTCTTTGTCTATTGAGACGAGTATATGGTTTTTGTCCTTCAGCCTACTGATATGATGTATCACATGGGCTGATTTGTGTCGTTGAACCGCTTTTGTATCCCTGGAATAAATCCGCTTGATTATGGTGTATTATTTTTTTGATGGGCTCTTGGACCCAGTTTGATAATATTTTGTGGAGAATTTTTGCATCCACATTCATCAGTGACATTGTCCTGTAGGTTTTCTGTTTTTGTTGTGTCCTTGTCTAGTTTTGGTGTCAGGGTTATGCTGGCCTCATAGAATAAGTTAGGGAGAATTCCTTTCTCTTCAATTTTGGAAAAGTTTGGGGGAAATTGGTGTTAGTTTTTCTTTAAAAATTTGTTGGAATTCAGCTGTGAATTCCTGGCTGTTTCTTTGTTGGGAGACTTTTTATTATTACCTTAATCTGTTTTATTTATTTATTTTTTTGCCTCACCCAGTTGCCAGGCTAGAGTACATGGAGTGTAGTGGCGCAGTCTCGGCTCACTGAAACCTCCACTTCCCAGGTTCAAGTGATTCTCCTGCCTCAGCCTCTCAAGTAGCTGGGACTAGAGGTGTGTGCCACTACACCCAGCTATTTTTTTTTTTTTTTTTTTTTTTTTGTATTTTTAGTAGAGACAGGATTACCATGTTGGCTAGGATGGTCTCAATCTCTTGATCTCATGATCTGCCTGCCTTGGCCTCCCAAAGACCTGGGATTACAGACATGAGCCACTGCACTCGGCCTATTACCTTGATCTTATTACTTGTTATTGGTCCGTTCAAGTTTTCTATTTCTTCCTGACTCAATTGTGGTAGGTTGTATATGTCTAGGAATTTATTCATTTCCTCCAGGCTTTCCAGTTTTTTAGTGTGTAGTTGTGCATAGTAATCTCTGATGATGTTTTGTATTTTTATGATATCAGTTGTAATGTCTCCTTTTTCACTTTTGATTATGTTTATTTGGACATTTTTTTTTATTGATATAACAAATATTTTATCAATTTCATTTATCTTTTTAAATAACAAACTTTGTGTTTTGTTGATCCTTTGTCTCTATTTTGTTCAGTTCTGCTCTTTGTTATTTCTTTCCTTCTGTGAATTCTGAGTTTGGTTTCTTCTTGCTTTTCTAGTTCCTTGAGGTGCATTGTTAGATTGTTTATTTGAAATATTTCTACTTTTTTGATGTGGATGCTTATTGCTTTTATAAACTTCCTTCTTTAGCACTGTTTTGTTGTATCTCCTAGGTTTTGATTTGCTGTGTTCTGATTTTCGTTTGATTCAAGACTTTCGATTTCTTCATTAATTCTTCCTTGACCCAGTGGTCTTTCAGGAGTCTGTTGTTTAATTTTCATATATTTGTATAGTTTCAATGTTTCTCTTTTTATGGATTTCTAGTTTTATACATTGTGGTCTGAGAAGGTACTTGATATAATTTTGATTTTTAAAATTTGCTGAGACTTGTTTTGTATCCTAACATGTCTATATTGCAGAATATTCCATGTGCTGACAAGAATATGTATTCTGTAATTGCTGAATAAAATGCTCTGTCAATGTCTTTTAGGTTCATTTGATCTAATGTTCAGTTTAAATCCAGTATTTCTTTGTCAAGTTTCTTTCTAGATAATCTGTTTCACGCTGAGAATGGGTTATCACAGTGCCCAACTCTTATTGTATTACAGTCTCTCTATGCCTTTAAATCTAGTAATATTTGCTCTATATATCTGGATCCTCAGTGCATGGTGCGTTTATGTTTAGAATTGTTGTAATCTCTTGCTGAATTGATATCTTTATCATTTATCCTGACTTTGTCTCTTTTTACTATTTTTGACTTAAAGTCTATTTTATTCGATATAATTATAGCTATTTCTGCTTGCTTGCGGTTTCTGTTTTAATAGAGTATCTTTTTCAATCTGTTTACTTTTAGTCTACATGCGTCTTTACATGTGAGATGAGTTTCTTGTAGGTAGCTTATGGTTGGGTCACTAAAAAAATCCAGTTAGCCAATTTATTTCTTTTAAGTGGATATTTAATCTGTTAACATTCAAGGTTATTATTGATATATTTGTGCTTATTTCTTCATTTTGTTAATTTGTGGTTGTTTTACTTATTTTTTATTTCTTTCTCTCTCCTTGTTTATTAGTGCAGTTTGGTGGTTTTCGGTATTGGCAATATTTGAGCTTTTCCTCTTCTATGCTTGTGTGTTTGCTTTACCGGTTGTTTTGATATTTTTGTGTGTTTTCATGATGGTTGATATTGCTGTATCACTTCTAGGTGTAGGACCCCATAAGCATTTCTTGTAGTCAGTTTAACTGTGATAAATTATCTCAGCTTTTGCTTGTTTTAAAAAGACTTTATTTCTCCTTTATTTGTAAAAAAAATAACTTTGCTGGGCATGGAAACTGTGGCTCTTATTCTTTCTGCATTTTGAATATATTATCTTATTCACTCCAGTCCTGTAAAGTTTCTGCTTGGAAACCCACTGTTAATCTGATAGGGGTTCTTTTATAAGTGACTAGATGCTTTTCTCTTGCTCTTTTTAGAATTCTTTGTCTTTAACATTCAAAAACTTGACTATAATGTGTCATTGAGAAGACCTTTTCGTCATTGTATCTGTTTAGGGAAGTAGAAATGTTATGTTCTTGTATTTGTTCAAAATGAAGTTAAATCTGGTTCTGAGCTTTATCTCACCCAGGATGCTAAGAAATTCAGTCTTAGTATGTGGTAGGGAACTCCTTCCCCTTCCTGAGGGTCAAATCAGACTTTTGGAGCAGCA
The DNA here is from genome assembly GCA_004027715.1 of Plecturocebus donacophilus. Classification (NCBI taxonomy): domain Eukaryota; kingdom Metazoa; phylum Chordata; class Mammalia; order Primates; family Pitheciidae; genus Plecturocebus; species Plecturocebus donacophilus. The sequence continues at coordinate 38,727 of PVKP010004765.1, forward strand.
GAGTGTTTCCACAAGTAAAAATATTAGGGAAAAGACATTTATGGTTAAAGTCAAAGTTCTCACTTTCCAATTCTTGTGATTGAGTAGCATTAATCCCAATGGGCTGAGCAAAGGCATAAATAAAAGCCTTAAAGAGTGGGCTCTGCCTTCTTTCCAGCTTTCATTGCATCCTTGTTGGCACTTCGATTAGGGTTCAGCATTTCTACATAGCAACAGACTCTGGGGGTTCTACCACTCTTGAATATCAATCCCTCCTCAATCCTTTCCCAATCCTGTCGACTTCTCTTGCCCTTGTCTTAGAGACTTGCTCCAGGCCATGCTTTTTTTTCAATGCATATTTATGAACTTCTTTTATTCAAATATATTTTCGCACATCTGATCTAAATACATAATACAGAAGCCTGTGACTTGGGCAATGCGGCCCAGGAGGTCCTGAGACGAACACATCTACCTCTAGGCCATGCTTTTAGGCCATGCAGTCAAAAGTAAAAACCTACTATTTCTCTCCTGAGAGTAAGAGAAACCTTCAGGATAAAACAGCTTGGATAAAAAATGTTAGCAAAGCAGGAAAAAGTTCTCAGTCTATTCCAAGTCTTACACAATAGGAAGAATAAAACTGAATTTATTATATTTATAAATTATTCTGTTGTATATTTTACTCAAGACTCTTGCCTCACTATAGCTTCTCTTTCTGGATGAACAAAAATATGGGCAGAAAGACCTGTTTCAAGGAGAAATTGGGTGCAGCTGAGAGATATTGAAAGAACTTTGCTTTTGGGGGGACAATGAAAAACTCCGAGGGGATTGTGACCAAAAACTAATTGTATCAGCTTCTATTTCAAATAGCAGTAAATTAGGCAAATAAAGTGGCACCAAAATAAGATTTTAAAAATCTTTAATAAATTACACATGTTTGTAACTAGAACCTAAGAAGTTACAAGCAAGGTAAGTCTTTCATTCTAATTTTAGATCACTAGAGACTTGGAGAGATGCGTTTAAGAGGTGGCTTGGCAGGTGTATATTTGTTGAAGTGATTGTTGGGACTCCACAGGAGCTGACAACTGTTGGCAGTCAGGTAAAATGCAGCAATGTAGGGACAATTGTCAGGCTTTTCTCTTTCTGGCAAGTACGGGGTGGAAAGTAGGTGTATACATTGTTTTTTACAAATTTTAAACCAGTATGTGTACACACCAGTTTTTTCTCAGAAAATAACTCAAATTTCCTTTGTAAAATAGCTCATAAGAACCCACTGTTACTTTTTTGCTTCATTAGGTAAAAAAGAAAGAGAATAAATACAAATAAAATAGACATTTTCACATATTTTTAAGAACAGAAACCCATTTTCTAATCATTGCTGAAAGAAACATGGTTAAACCTTTGACTTTACATCATCCAAGAAGCATCTCAAGAAACATCCCTTCAAAACATTTATTTGTCAAAGTCATTTTTTAAAATATCCTAAGTCAAGATAATTCAGTCAAAATGTACTTAAGAGCAAAATCATGAATAATATTAACATGTCTGAGGACACTACACCAGTCACATGCCAGCAAGAGCATACTTTTTTCATCTAAAAGGAGCTTAGCAGGTGCCGAAGAGTAATCAAGAATTAATTGCATCAAAATGACATTTGCTTTAAGGGGATTTTTATGTGATGATTTTTCTCAGATCATATTTGTCAGTCTAGACATTTATGATGTTGTTGAGAAAATAAAAAAATAAAAATGTCCAAAACACTTACATGTTTTAATTTGAAACTCTTTTACAGAGATTGCTTCTTTTTCCTTATTTTGGTAATGGGTCTTCAGTTGTTTTAACCATAAGATACCTCCTCTTTAGTCAGGCAGTTACTTTATTCACTGCTGTGAGAAGAACATGGAAACAGTAAAATTAAAGCCATGAATCAACTGAGATAAAATTTGTTTCCTTAATGGAGGAACACTTTAGACTGGCAAAAAAAAAAGTTTTTCTCTCGTGCTAAGTAATTTACTTCCTTACAAATGAAATGGAGAATGGACACCAAAATAGCAGCTTGAATAAGTATGTCAGAATCTATCGAAAATTAAATAATTCATTTGTCTCAGGCAAATTCTCATTTGTATTCTGTATTCATAGAAGTGACTTGTATTTTTTGTGTTATTATTTCCCATAAGCTTGCAGACCATTTGAAACAAGGACTTTGGCCTACTTTTCTGTAATCACAGAAGGAATACGTAGGGCTAAAATATAATTCATGCTCAATTGCTACTTGTCAAATTATGGATTTAGTACTATAAACCAATATTTCTCTAAATATATTCTTTTGAGAATTAGGCTCTCTAGACAGAAGCTCATAAAACATTAGCCCTATGGTGAAATAAATCTGAGGAACCATCTGGTGTATTCTTATGTTGGAAATTTAGTTTCTGAATTTATATTAAATGATGCTGTGAAAAGTCCTGTGGTTAAAAAGTTCACTGATGTTTAACCTGATGCTTCCCAAACTAATGTAGTCATAGAATCATATTTTAATATACCACAATCAACCTTCCATTGGTCTATTGAGAAATCTAGTAAAAACAAATAATTAGAGGATTCTATTTTCTAATCCTAGCCTTAATGCAACATCCAGGACTGTGATTCTGACTTAACTGAAATTTAAAAGTAATTGTAGAAATATTGGGAATAAGATTTAAACAAAAAATACTGTAGCTATTCTTGTTTCTATTCCAGCTCAGAGAATATAGCTACAATCAGTTGTGTCCCTAGAAGACTTCTTTATTTTATCTTTTCACTTTGTCGCCCAGGCTGGGGTACAGTGGTGCAATCTTGGCTCACTGCAACATCCACCTCTGGAGTTCAAGCAATTCTCCTACCTCAGCCTCCTAAGTAGCTGGAATTACAGGCATGTATCACCATGCTCAGCTAATTTTTTATATTTTTAGTAGAGGCGAGGTTTTGCCCTGTTGGACAGGCTGGTCTGGAACTCTTGACCTCAAGTAATCTGCTCGCCTTGACCTCCCAAAGTGCTGGGATTACAGACATGAGCCACTGCACCCAGCCGTTGGGAGATTTCTAGAAGATACATATAATAACTGAATATATTAAAGCAGCTAAAGGCCAAGAAACATAATATTCTTTATCCAATAGATTTAGTCAAATCAAATTATAAAACATATCCCTAAGATCTTTGAAGAAAATACCTCCACTGAAATACCTTTTTGCTTTCATATCCCACCTCAAAAATAAATACATAATTTTAATAATCTGTGTTCAATGTATGTCAAATGGAGAAGCTAAATTCCTGGTGTGCTGTGTGCCACAGGTAGACTTGTAAAGATGCATGCAAAATTCTACTTCCAGAAATATATCCTATAGATACATGCACATGTGCAAAATTGCATGTGTACATTTTTGATAGTCTTTATTTATAGTAGCAAATAATTGAAAACAGTTAAAGGATCATCAGTAGAAAACTGTTTTTAAAGGTATGATAGACCCTCTGGTTATTAGAGATGCCTAAATATTTTCAGCATTTCCTCATTCTATTCAGGTGGTGTATGGCCATCTAACCCTTTTGTCCAATGCCATAAACAGAAATAAGTTCTGCCACTTTTAAATGGAATCATTTAGTTTTAGTGTGAGTCTCTCTAAAATTCTCTTTCCTACTGCTTAAATGACTAGATAAAGCTTGCTGCATTTGCCTGGATGGCCTACTGATGTAGACATGGAATAGAACTCCTGGTCAACACATGATAAACATATAGCACGAGCCAAAAATAAAACTTTGTGGTTTTAAGCCACTGAGATTTAGGGATTGTTTGTTACTGGAACATACCCTGGGCTATATTAACAGCATATCCATTTAACTGAATGTGAAATGGCTATTCTGTTAAAAAGAAAACAAAAAGGAGGCTTGGCGTGGTGGCTCATGCTGTAACGCACTTTGGGAGGCTGAGGCGGGCGGATCACGAGGTCAGGAGATAGAGACTATCTTGACTAACATAGTGAAACCACATCTCTACTGAAGATACAAAAAATGAGCCATGTGTGGTGGCACGCACCTGTAGTCCCAGCTATTGGGGAGGCTGAGGCAGGAGAATCGCTTGAACCCAGGAGGTGGAGGTTGCAGTGAGCCAAGATCGCGCCACTGCACTCCATCCTAGGCAACAGTGCGAGAGAGACTTTATCTCGAAGAGAGAAAAAAGGAAACAATTTATGTATTTATGGAGTGATGTCCAATATATATTGTCTAAGATATATTGTTAAGTGGAAAAATTAAGGTGCAGAACAGTACACATAGTATAATATGTGTGTGTCTGTGTGTGTTATATATAACATAGAACACCTCTGGAAATATACTCAAGGCTCTCAAAATTTTGATTTCCTATAAGAAAAAATACTTGATTGAGAACTAGAATGGGAGAAGACCTTTTACTATATGCATGCATTTTTAGTTGTGTGAAAATATTATATATTACAAATTAAATTTGGAGAAACATACATGAATATTTTATATGAATTATTCACTGGGAAACAAATGGCAAGCCCCCCTCTGAGTGCTAGTCTTATAAACGTGGCATTGAAAATGGGATTTTTTTATGCTTCTGATTTGAGATTTTATCACTATTGTTACATCATTCAAGTCAAATCGTAAGTATAGGCTAGAAATTAAGAGGAAAGTCATTAGTCTTACAGCTGTGTATTTTTTGCCAAGAAAGTCTCCAAATACTAGTTGAAGGCAGATCTTAAACACTCTTTACCCTGAGTTCTATTAGCTTGGGTTAATCTTATGGCCGCAGTGGCTAGCACAGAATTGACCAAATCTAGATATCAGTATAGCTTAGTTAAACTTTCGTTTACTACTGAAGATTTATCTTTGCTGTTTCTCGTTGGGGTGTGGTTCAGCAAAGTGCTTTGAGCTGCGTTTGTGCGTGCTTGATACCTTCTCCTTTTGATCCTAGTGATCTAGAGGGCATTTTCACTGGGGCGGGGATGCTTCCAAGTGTAATCTTACTAACAGCTAACAGAAAGGCCAAGGCCAAGTTTATCTGTTTATGGGGTTGTGCGGACCCATCTAAACATTTTCAGTGTCTTACTTTGAATAGTTAAGCCATGTTAACTGCATAAAATACTTAAGTGTAAAATTAAAATGTGAGAAGGAAAGAATTAAGTATAAATAGTCGTTTACAGTTTGGGAATTCAGGGTCTTTAATGTTGGATTGGCTAAGAGGGTTACTCATAGTTAGAGTATAATTGACTTAGGATATGATATATGGAGTAGTTTATCATTTTAATTTGCAAATACATGTGCTTTCTTATCAGTTAAGATGTTTTTGTTTTTAAATAAAGTCTTCTGATTAGCTATATAGAGCAGTCCCCAACCTTTTTGGCACCAGAAATCAATTTTGTGAAAGACAATTTTTCCATGGATGGGGGTCGGAGGAGTAGTGGTTTCATCAGGCATTAGTTAGATTCTGATAAGGAGCTTGCAAACTAAATTCCTCACATGTGCTGTTCGCAGTAGGGTTCAGGCTGTCATGAGAATCTAGGAATCTAATGTTGTCACTGATCTGACAGGAGGAGGAGCTCAGGCAATAATGCTTGCTGGCTTGCTGCTTACCTCCTGCTGTGTGGCCCCCTTCCTAACAGGCTGCAGACCTGTGGGCGAGTACTGGTTCACAGCCTGGGGGTTGGGGACCCCTGGTAGAGAACACTGGGTTCAACAATAATACTAAGGCAAAGTAAATCAATGAGCAGTTAATAGGTAAGTTAGGTGTCAGATGCAATTTATCAGTGTACCAGTCTCTGGGACTCCCTTGCTTCTGCCCTCTTCTATGTAGGCTCATGGGAATTTATTATTATTATTTATTATTATTTTTAGAGAGTATATAAGTCTAATGGCCATTATCAAGCAAGTTCTTCATGTCTTAAAATCATAGCTCAACAAACTGTGGGTGACAGGAAAAATCTAGCCTGCTGTTCATATGCAAGGTTTTATATACAAAAGTCATGCCTATTCATTTAGGTACTTCCCATGGCTGCTTTTGCTATTCAATGACAGACTTGAGTAGTTGTCATAGGTAGCATATGGCCTGCTGAGCCTACAATATTTACTCTCAGGCACCTTGCAGAAAAAGTTCTTCAAACACTGCCTAAGATATCCAGCAACAAAAAAACCTGTGGCATAATTTTTGTTCAAATGGGGAATAAACAGAAACATTTGTCTCTACCCTGATAACTCAATAAGATGATGGTAATGTGGGTAGACAGGAAGGTGGGCTATAAAAGAATTAGAGAATTTAATAAATTTTCTGAAAGATAGAAGGGGCTGGGAACTTTAAAACAGAAATAAAAATTTTGAAAAAGCAGGCCAGGCGTGGTGGTTCATGCCTGTAATCCCAGCACTTTAGGAGGCCGAGCCAGGTGGATCACGAGGTTAGGAGTTCAAGACCAGCCTGACCAACATGGTGAAACCTCGCCTCTATTAAAGATTAGCCGAGCATAGTGTCGTGTGTCTATAATTCCAGCCACTCAGGAGGCTGAGGTAGGAGAATCACTTGAACCCGGGAGGTGGAGGTTGCAGTGATCCAAGATCACACTATTGCACTCCAGCCTGGTGACAGGATGAGACTGTCTCAAATAAATAAATAAAGACACATGTACCAATGGAACAGAATAGAGAACCCAGAAATAAACCCAAACACTTGCAGGCAACTAATCTTTGGCAAAGCAAACAAAAACACAAAGTGGGAAAAGGACACCCTTTTCAACAAATGGTCCTGGGATAATTGCAAAGCCACATGTAGGAGAATGAAACTGAATCCTCATCTCTCACCTTATACAAAAATCAATACAAGATGGATTAAGGACTTAAGTCTAAGACCTGAACTCTAAAAATTCTAGAAGATAACATTGGAGAAACACTTTAGACATCGGCTTAGGCAAGGATTTCAACTATTTATCTTTGTTTTTATTGCATTTGCTTTTGGGTTCACCAAGAACCCAAAGAGCTTTTGTTGGGCAAAAGGAACAGTCAGCAGTAAACAGACAACTCACAGAGTGGGAGAAAATCTTCACAATCTATACATCTGACAAAGGAATAATATTCAGATTCTACAATGAACTCAAATCAGTAAGAAAAAAACAATCCCATGAAAAAGTGGGCTAAGGACATGAATAGACAATCCTCAAAAGAAGATATACAAGTGTCCAACAAACATATGAAAAAATGCTCAACATCACTAATGATCAGAGAAATGCAAATCAATACGACAATGCAATACCACTTTACTTCTGCAAGAATGACCATAATAAAAAATAATAATAATAAAACAGTAGATGTTGGCATGAATGTGGTTATCAGGGAACACTTCTACACTGCTGGTGGGAATATAAACTAGTACAGCCACTATGGAAAACAGTGTGGAGATCCCTTAAAGAACTAAAAGTAGAGCTGCCATTTGATTCAGCAATCCCATTACTGGATATCTACCTAGAGGGAAAAAAAGTTATTATTTAAACAAGATACTTGTACACACATGTTTATAGCAGCCCAATTTACAATTGCAAAATCGTGGAATCAACCCAAATGCCCATTAATCGATGAGTGGGTAAGGAAACTACAGTATATTTATATGATGAAATACTACTCAGCCCTAAAAGGAATGAATTAGCAGCATTTGCAGTGACCTGGATGAGACTGGAGAGTATTACTGTGAGTGAAGTAACTCAGGAATGGAAAACCAAACATTGTATGTTCTCACATGGGAGCTAAGCTATGAGGATGTAAAGGCATAAGAATGATACAATGGACTTTGGAATTACCCTCCCTGCTGAGAGCTGCAGACGATGGGACAACCTGCCTGCAGAGAGGAGGTACCCTCCCTCTCTGCTGAGAACTGAAAACTTGGGACGACCTGCCTGCAGAGAAGAGCTGCCCTCTCTGCTAGGAGCTGAACACTCATCGGGACAACCTGGCTATGAAGAGGAGCTGCCCACTGCAGACTTCTCTGAACTGTTCTATTACTCAGTAAAGCTCCTCTTTGTCTTGTTCACCCTTCACTTGTCTGCATGCCTCATTCTTCTTGGTCACAGAACAAGAACTTGGGACCTGCTGAATGGTAAGGCTAAAAGAGCTGCTATAACACAAACATGGCTGAAACATGTCCCTTGCTTGCCACGTTGTAAGCAAAGAGAAGGAGAGAAGAGCAGCGGCCCTTTTGGGAGCCCAGACCTGGGAGCTCCCTGGGCCAGGGCTGTGATTCACTCTTTGGGTCCCTGTGGGTCCTGGCATCTCCAGGCTTCTGGGTGCCACCACATTCCCCGCTGCCAGCTGGGGAAGCTGCTTGCAATGCACCTGGTCCAGCTTCAGCCTTGCAGAAAGCTGGCACCAATGCCAGCACCTGGAGCTGCTCACCCCATGGCAGCAGCTGGTGCGCCTGACTGTGCAGTGGCCAGACCCCATGCTCCTTGCAGCTCCATGCCTGACACCAGTCTACCTTAGAGGCTTGGGATTCAGGCCAGTAGTGTGAACTGAGTGCAGGCTGCCAGGCTGAGTGGACCTGAGCAAAACTCGAGCAAAGGCGCCACTGGCCACAGGTTTCTGGCCAGAAAAGCAACACCCCAAAGAGCACATAACAATAATATTAAAGAAAATGATAGCTATTATCTGGAGGGAATATTTTTATGACTGACTAAGAGGCTGCTGGTTTAAAAACAAGGGTGAAGAACCTATTTCATTCCCCAAACTTTTTGGAATAAATTGGGCCCTCTGAGTGGGCTGTCAGAGTTTAAAACGGCTTACTCAATCTTGGGAGTGAGCACGTACTCTGCAGTCTCTTCAGTTTGTTCTTTTTATTTTGGTGAGAGATACAGACTAAAGGAAGCATAACCTCAGCTCAGACTTTGCTCTCTTTTTGTGCTCAACTCAAACCACAGAAGAAATGAAGACAGAATTGTTAAGTCACCTGCTCCCTTAAGAATAGTGCAGAATCAATCTGTTTCTTCTAGATGCCAGCTCTTGTAGCTACAGTGTTGAAAGGCTGGGTGTTTCCACTGAACCTCATCACTGTTTAATCTGGCTACAATACAGAACCATACAACAAACCACAATGCAAAAAACCAGTTTGACAATGATCTTGGTTTCTAAGAAAAACCTCTCTGATTAAATTAACAATTTAAACACCAATACTTTTTGAAAAATTTTTTGTGGGTATATATCAGGTGCATATATTTATGGGGTACATAAGATTTTGATTCAGTTGTATAATGTATAATTATCACATCAGGGCTCATGGGACATCCATCACATGAAACATTTATCTTTTTTTGTGTTACAAACAATCCAATTATATTCTTTTCATTATTCTGAAATTTACAATAAATTATTGTTTACCATAGTCACCCTGCTGTGCTATCAAATACTAGATCTTATTCATCCTATCTGACTATATTTTCCATAACCATCCCCACTCTCCCACCCATCCACCACCTCCCTTCCTAGTTTTTGGAAACCATCAAACTACTCTCAGTCTCCGTGAGTTCAGTTGCTTTAAATTTTAGCTCCCAAGAATAAGTGAGAAAAAGGAAAATTTGTCCTCTGTGCCTGGCTTATTTCACTTAACATAATGCACGCCACGTCCATCCATGTTGCTACAAATGACAGGATCTTATTCTTTTTTATGGCTGAATAGTATTCCATTGTGTATATATACCACATTTTCTTTATCTATTTGTGCACTGACAGACACTTAGATTGCTTCCAAACTGGCAATTGTGGATAGAACTGCAATAAACATGGGCGTGTAGATATCTCTGATATACTGATTTCCTCTGTTTTGGGCATTTACCTAGTAGTGGGGTTGCTGCATCATATGGTAGTTCTATCTCTAGTTTTTTTTGAGAATCTCCGTACTATTCTCCATAGTGTCTGTACTAATTTACATTCCTACCAACAGTGTACAAGAGTTCTTTTTTCTTCACTTCCTTGTCACTTTCCAGATCTTAGGGTAAAACCTTTCAGTTATTTTTCATTCAGTATGATATTAGCTATGGGTTTGTCTTATGTGGCATTTAGTGTGTTGAGATATTTTCTATACATGGCTTTTTGAGATTTTTTTTATCATAAAAAGATTTTGAATTTTATTAAATAATTATTTTTAGCATCAGTTGAAATGATTATATGGTTTTTGTCCTTCTTTCTGTCAATAGGCTGTGCCGCATTGATTGATTTGCATATGTTGAGCCATTCTTGCATCGCTAGGATAAATCTCACTTGGTTATGATGATTTTTTTTAATGTACTGTTAAATTTGGTTCAATAGTATTTTGTTGAGGATTTTGGCATGAATGTCCATCAGAGATATTGGCCCTCATTTTTCTTTTTTTGATATATCTTTGTGTGATTTTGGTATAAGGATAATACTGGCCTTGTAGAATGAGTTTGGAAGTATTCCCTTCTCTATTTTTGAAATAGTTTGAGTACGATTGGTAGTAGTTCTTCTTTAAATGTTTGGTAGAATTCGCAGTGAAGCCGTCAGGTCACTGATGGCATTTTTTGCTGGAAGACTTTTTATTATGGCTTCTATCTTGTTACCTGTCACTGGTCTGTTCCGGTTTTGGATTTCCTTATGGTTCAATCTTGGTAGGCTGTATGTGTCTAGGAAATTATTCATTTCTTTTAGATCTTCCAATTTATTGGCATAGAGTTGCTAATAGTAGCCATTAATGATCCTTTGAGTTTTTGTGGCATCAGTTGTAATGTCTCCTATTTCATCTCTGATTTTATTTATTGGGTCTTCTTCCAATTTTTTCTTAGTCTAACTAAAGGTTTGTTGATTTTAATTTTTTCAAAAAACCAACTTTTCTTTTTATTGATCTTTTGTATTCTTCGTTTGAATATCATTTATTACTACTCTGATCTTTATTAATTCTTTTCTTCTACTAATTTTGCATGTGGTTTGCTCTTGCTTTTCTAATTCTTTAAGATGCATAATCAGGTTGTATATTTGAAGTTTTTCTTGTTTTTTGATGTGGGTGCTTATACTGATAGATTTTCTTCTTAGTAATGCTTTTGCTATATCACAAAGGTTTTGGTATGTTGTCCTATTATCATTTGTTTCAATAAATTTTTCAATTTTCTTCTTAATTTCTTCACATTGACCCACTGGTCATTCAAAACATATTGCTTAATTTCTATATGTTTGTATAGTTCCCCAAATTCCTCTTGTTATTCCATTGTAGTCAGAGAAGAAACTTTATATAATTTCCATTTTTTTTGAATTTTTAAGGACTTATTTTATGATCTAACTTATGTTTTATTCCTGAGAATGATCCATGTGCTGAGGAATAATGTGTATTCTGCAGCCATTGGGTGAAAAGTTCTGTAAATATCTATTAGGATGGACACCATGAACCACACTGTCCAAACCATCTTCACTCCCGCCAGTGCTGACCATTCCCCAAACTATGAGATGCTGAAGGAAGAACATGAGGTTGATGAGCTGGGGGCGCCCCTCAACCCTGTGCCCCCAACATCCACCGTGATCCACATCCGAAGCGAGACCTCCATGCTTGACCATGTCGTCTGGTCCCTGCTCAACACCATCTTCATGGACTCCTGCTGCCTGGCTTCATAGCATCCGCCTACTCCGTGAAGTCTAGGGACAGGGAGATGGTTGGCGACCTGACCGGGGCCCAGGCCTACGCCTCCACCGCCAAGTGCCTGAACATCTGGGCCCTGATTTTGGGCATCGTCATGGCCATTCTGCTGATCTTCATCCCAATACTGATTCTGCAAGCCTATCAGTAGATCCAGAGGAATCATCCTGGCCAGGGGCTCTGCCCGTGACCTGTCTCCCACGTGCTCCAGCTTCCATTCCTCGCCCTGCCCCAAACCGAGTCCTGTATCAGCACTTTACCCTCACACTTTCCTACAATGGCGTTCAATAAAGTGCACGTGTTCCTGAAAAAAAAATACATACATATATATATATGTATATATTAGGTGCATTTGGTCTATGGTGCAGATTAAGTTCAATGTTTCTTTGCTGATTTTTCTGTCTGGACGCTCTAATGCTGAATATGGGGTATTGGATTATCCAGCTATTATTGTATTGGAGTCTATTTCTCTCTTTAGCTCAAAAATAACTGCTCTATATATCTGGGTGTTTCAGTGTTGGGTGCATTTATATTCAAAATGTTATATCTTTTTGCTGAATTGACCCCTTTATCATTATACAATCATCTTCTTTGTCTCTTGTTGTAGTTTTTTTCCTGAAATATATTTTGTGAGGTATGATTATAGCTTTTCCTGCTCTTTTTCGGTTTCCATTGGTATGAAAAATTTTTTTACATCTCTTTATTTTCACTCTATATGTGTCATGGGTGAATTGTGTCTCTTGAAGGCAATAGATAATTGGGTCCTATTTTTAAATCCACTCAGCCAGTCTATTTCTTTTGATTGAAGAGCTTAGTCCATTTACATTCAGTTATTATTCATAAGTAAAGTCTTACTACTGCCAGTTTGTTATTTGTTTCCTGGTTATTTCGCAGTTTTGTCTTTTCTTTTCTTTCTGTCTGGTGAAGGCGATTTTCTATGGTTGTATGTTTTAATTTCTTGCTCTTTATTTTTTGTGCATCTGTTGTTACATTTTTTGATTTGAGGTTATCATTAGGCTTGCAAATATAGCCCATTATTTTAAACTGATGACAACTTAGCACTGATCGCATAAACAAACTAACAAGCAGAGAGAAAACTGATACAAACTACATTTTACATTTGTCTTCGTACTTTTGAATTTTTTGTTTCTTTTATTTGTATCTTATTGTATTGTCTATATCTTGAAATGATGTCGTTTTTTTCTTCATTCGACTTTCAGTTTTTCTACTCAAGATATGAGGAGTTTACACATCATAATTACAATATTTTATAATATTCTGTGTTTTTATTTGTACTTTCTATTACCACTGAGTTTTGTACCTTCAGGTGATTTCTTTTTGCTCATTAATTTCCTTTTCTTCAGATTGAAGAACTCCCTTCAGCAGTTCTTGTAGAACAGAGAACAGGTGTGGTTGATGAATTCCCTTAGCCTTTGTTTATTTGGCTGTCTTTATTTCTCCTTCATGTTTGAAGGATATTTTTGCTGGATATACTATTCTAGGATAAAAGTTTTTGTTTTTTTTCTTTCAGCACTTATATATTTCATGTCACTCTCTCCTGGCCTTATAAGGATTCCATTGAGAAGTCTTCTAGGTGTATTGGAGTTCCATTGTAATTTATTTCCTTTCTCTTGCCACTTTTAAGATCCTTTATTTATCCTGGATCTTTTGGAGTTTGAGTACTGAATGTCTTGAGGTAGTCATATTTGGGTTAAATCTGCTTGGTGTCCTATAACCTTCTTATACTTAAATATTGATATCTTTCTCTAAGTTTGGGAAGTTTTGTCATTATCCTTTTGAATAAACTTTCTACCTTCTACTCTTTAAAGTCTCTACTCTTTAAGGCCAATAATTCTTAGATTTACCATTTTGAGGGTATTTTCTAGATCTTGTGGGTGTGTTTCTTTCTTTTTTATTCTTCTTCCTTATTTCTCTACTGAATGTTTATTTTCAAATAGCCTGTCTTCAAGATCACTACTTCTTCTGCTTTATCAGTTCTGCTAAGAGGCTCTCATGCATTCTTCAATATGTCAGTTGCGTTTTCAACTTCAGAATTTCTGCTTGATTCCTTTTAATGATTTCAATTTCCTTGTAAATTTATCTGATAAGATTATGAATTTTTTCTCTGTGTTATCTTGAATTTCATTGTTTCCTTAAAATTACTACTTCTTATTTGTCTGAAAGGTTATATATCTCTGTCTCTCCAGGAGTGGCCACTGGTGCCTTATTTAGTTCATTTGGTGAGCTCATATTTTCCTGGATGGTCTTGATGTTTGTGGATGCTTGTCAGTGTTTGGGCATTGGAGAATTAGGTATTTATTATAGTCTTTGCAGTCTGGGCTTGTTTGTACCCATCCTTCTTGGGAAGGCTTTCTAGGTATTCGAAGAGACTTGGGTGCTGTGATCTAAGTGTTTGGTCACTGTAGCAGTATCTGCATTAAGGGCATCACAAGCCCAGTAATGCTGTGGCTATTACAGACTCATACAGGTACCACCTTGGTGGTTTTGGATAAGATATAGAAGAATTCTCTGGATTAGCAGGCAGAGACTGGTCTTCTCTCCTTAATTTCTCTCAAACGAAGTATCTCACTGTGTGCTCAGCTGCCTGGAGCTGGGGGAGGGATGACACAAGCACTGCTGTGGCCACCCCCACTGGGCCTCTGCTGGATCTGACCTGAAGCTCGCACAACACTGGGTCTCACCGAAGTCCTGCTGTAATCACTGCCTGGCTACCACTTACACTTGCTCTAGGCTCAAGGCCCGAGGGCTCTAAGATCAGAGGTTGTGAAGCCAACCAGGCTTGTATCCTCTCCTCAGGTAAGTAAGTTCCCTGGATCCTGTGCAGGTCCAGAGATGCCATTCAGAAGCCAGGGCCTAGAGTCAGAAACCTTAGGAATCTACCTGGTGCTCTATTCTACTGCAGCTAAGCTGGCACCCAAGCCACAACATGAAGTTATTCTCACTCTTTCCCTTTCTACAAGCAAGGGAGTCTCTCCTTATGGCCACCACTGCCCCAGGCCCTCAGTGAGTACTGCCTGGCTACCACTGATGTTCATTCAAGGCCCAAGAGTTCTTCAGTCAGGCCATGGTAAATGTCAGAGGTGGAATTCTCCCTTCAGGTCAGTGAGCTCCTGACTGGCCCAGGGCAGGTCCAGAAATGTCATCCAAGAGCCACGGCCTAGAATTGGGAGCCCCAAGATCACATTTGATGCTCTACCATACTGTGGCCAAGCTGGTAGGTAAGCTGCTTGGCAAAGTCCCTTTACTTTTCCCTCTTTTTTCTCAAGCAGAAAGGGCCCCTCCCCATAGCCATCCAAGGTGAAAAAAGACTGGAGTCACCCCTGAAGCCAGCATATCTCTGAGTCTCACTCAAGGACCATGGTGATACTGCCTGGGTACCACTGCTGATTATTCAGGGCTCTTTAGTCAGCAGGTGATGAATCCTGCCAGAAATGGTCCTTCCCTTTAAGGCAGCAGGTTCCCTTCTAGCCCAGGGTGTATCTGGGAGCTAGCACCTGGGATAGGGGCCTCACAACTTTGCCTGCTGCCCTATCCTACAGTGGCTGAGCTGGTATCCAAGTTGCAAGACAAAGTTTTCTTTATTCTTCCCTCTCCTCTCCTCGAATGGAAAGAATCTCTTCTGGGGCTGGAAGCTGTACTGCCTGGCATTGGAAGAGGCATGACACAAGCGCTTCTCTGGATACCCTGGCTAGGATCTCACTAGGTCACCTGCACCCTAAGTTCACTGGCTCCAATCAGCACTGCACCAGGACTTTCCTGAGACTTCAGTCCTTGTGGCCTAGACTGGCCTCTAAGTTTATTTAGAGCCCCAGAGCGCTTTGGCCCAGAGTGATGGGGCTAGCTGGAACTCAGGTTCTAAACACTGGGATGGATAATTCAGCTCTGGCTAGGGCTGGCCTCAATTCTCCCTCTGTGGGCACCGGCAGAGTTCTTCCAGTGTTTCTTTCTGCTTTGACAGGGCAGCACTGAGTTTTAATGCAAAGTCCCACAGTCACTGTGCCCTCCCTCTCCCGTGCACACAGATGCCATCTCTGTGCCATTGGTGATTCAAGACTGTCTTTCCTACCCTCTTCAATGCCTCTCTCAGTGACATTAAATCTCAGTGAAGTTAAAACCAGGTACTGTGATCACTTGCCTGTTTTTTGATTCTTATGAAAGTGCTTTATGTATGGATAGTTGTTTGATTTAGTGTTTCTGCAAGGAGAACAATGGGCGCAGGCTTCCATTTGGCCATTTTACTCCACCTCCCATATCACCAATGCATTTTAGAACCTTTGATACAATACTAGAAGAGAAAAAAATCAGTTTATGCCACTTGTATTTTTGCTAGTTGGTTCTCAACTTTTCAA
This sequence comes from Plecturocebus donacophilus, assembly GCA_004027715.1. NCBI lineage: Eukaryota > Metazoa > Chordata > Mammalia > Primates > Pitheciidae > Plecturocebus > Plecturocebus donacophilus. The sequence continues at coordinate 54,736 of PVKP010004765.1, forward strand.
ATTTAAGCTTGAACCCATCTATTATATAGATTATTTTCCCATTTATGAAGTACTTTCATATACACTGTGATCATTTTATTCTTTCAAAAAGACTAGGAGATACTTACTCTGTTTTAGAATTTGAAACTGAGAACATTTAGGACTTACCTAAACACTCACAATGACCAAAAATAGACTAGAATAGGAAGAAAAAATTCTGCTAGTTTTCCACCAAATCCTGTTGCTTCTAGAGGCTGGGAAAAGAGAATGAGAGGTTCTCAGAAAAGACATGTGATACAAACATAGAGTGGGATGAGGAGAAGGAAGAATGTTCAGGTCACCCTCCCTCCTTTGCCCCACAGCATCATGGCTCCTCAGGCCACAGTGGCACCCTGAAGATACAGCAGCCAAATGTCAGTTCAACAGGGAGGTTACTTTTGCTTTCCTCATTTACTGCCTAGAAGCAGCACAGCCTAAGGATTAAGTGCATGGACTTTAAAGTCACAGCATGCTTGCCTAGCTCTGCCACCTACCAGCTTGTGTGCTCTTGGGGGAACTCAATCTCTCTTTAGTCTGTGTTTCTGTAAAATGGAGATACTATTTCTCTTACTTGTTGCTGAGGAGATTAAATGAGATAATGACATGAATGAAACCTAATTCAGGGTCTTCTACAGAGTTCTTGAGGAACTTGGAAGAAAGAGATAAGATCTTTAAAAATCTGAAGGAATTTGCACGTATGGTCTAGACTTACAAAATTGCATTTCTCTGGCTGAATACAATCCACTAATGTGTTTTGTCTGGCTGGGGATAGCCTATCCAGTATTTAGAATGCAAAACAACTTTTTCTGAGGCAAATAAGGCTATTTGTTCACAAAAGGTAGGAAAAAAAAGAAAGTAAAATAAGATGAGGAATGCCTTGACTATAATTTAAAGATGGTGTTGCATTTAAATTTTTCCTTCAATTTGTAAGTTTAGAGCTTTGTTCCAGCATCTATTCTTGAGTTTGGTGGTAGGGTAAGTCTCTCCAAATCCTAAGGAAAATAAAGAATAGGAGTGATTATCTGCCAAGGGGGAGGGCAGTGGAGGGCAATGATGCCCGGTTAGTTACTTGTTCATTTCCTTCAGTTGGCATTCTTTATTGTAAGTCTTTGTCTCATTGTACCTAGAGACCATTGCAACAGCCATATGTAAACATAGCTGAGGAAATGGTGAGGAACTATTTTGTTGGGAAAATATTTTTAATATTTTTTCTCAAAATGAATTCAGAATAAAAGATTGTGGCTTGGCTGGGGATGAGGATGGAAGAACAGAAAGAATAAATAAATGAACAGAAAGAATAAATAAACAGAATATATTATTTTTCCATATAGTGATATTTGAACATTACATTCCTACAAAGAATGGTTTGAACTCTGTGGAAATCCTTTCTCCTTGTGAACTATGGCTTAGTAGTTCAGAAATTAAATTGCTTCCTCCTGAACTAGACTCTAGAGGTTGATCACTTCATCCTGCAGACAAATTATAGCCTCTTATTGTATCCAGTGGCTCGAATCTCTCCCCAGTCTAGAGAGCAGTAGTGTTGCAACACTCACCCAGATCTTTCTTGAACTCTTAGAAACAGAGCATCAGACACTGAAATTTTTGCAAAGAGTTAGCCAGTATTCCTGGGGACGACTCATCCTTTGAGGTCTCAGAAAAGTGTAGATCAAGGATCTGCCATTCCAGATTTATTATAGTTGCAGAAAGCTAGACTCATGGCAAGGGACAAAAGCTACTTGGCAAGGCAGGTCAGGAAAGAGCTCATTTCTGTCACATCACCATTGGCTCCATTTGGACCAGCCCCCGATCATCCTGGCCTAGAAAAGGAAGTGGAGCCTAGACCCCTAAATGAAAAGAACATAAGATCTAGCCTTGGACAATCCCGTATTTGATCAGTTGGCCAGCTGGGTGTTTTCCAAGGTACCACTCTTCAAGAGCCTTGTTTTATTTGCTTCAGAAAAGCTGTTTACATCCTAACAACTCTGGGGGGCATAAAACATCATTGGGAATGCTACTCTGAAGCAAACTGCATGCACGGTCTAGACTTGCAAAGTTGTGTTCCTCTTTGGAATGGAGAGACTTTTATCACTGGAATTCCTCAGGGAGAGAATTGTTAGGTGTTTAAAGGAATACATTGGTAAGTGGCTTGAAATGGATGAAATTTGGGATAAGACTCCAAAGGGGAATGCTCAGAGAACAAGATATGGTAGCTAGCCTCTCTTCTAAGGAGAGAGTCTTCTCAGATCAAGTTTGTGTTTGGCTGAGTGTAGTGTGTAAGTTTGGAGGTGGAGTGGAATTATCAGTATCTTAGAAAGATTCCCCTGTCACTAGTAGGTTGGTAGGTCCTCCTTCTCTGTCCTTCCCCTGGAAGTACTCATCCAACTTTTTTTTTTTTTTTTTTTGAGTTGGAGTCTCACCCTGTTACCCAGGCTGGAGTGCAGTGGTATGATCTCGGCTCACTGCAACCTCTGCCTCACGAGTTAAAGCAATTCTCCTGCCTCAGCCTCCTTAGTAGCTGGGATTACAGGTGTGTGCTACCACACCTGGCTAATTTTTGTATTTTCAGTAGAGATAGGGTTTCACCATGTTGGTCAGGCTGGTCTCAAACTCCTGACCTCGTGATCCACCTGCCTCGGTCTCCCAAAGTGCTGGGATTGGAGGCGTGAGCCACTGCTCAGCCCTCATCCAACTTCTATGCATTTAAATGCCAAGAGTATCTCAGCTGTGTAGAGTATCTCAGCTGTGTGATTGCTAGGGGCAGACAGGTTTTGTTTTGCCTTCACGTGGAGTAGGCTCAGGGCCTGCAGCAGCCCAGAAGGGAAAGTGGGCAGGCAGGGCAGGCTCACTGTGGTGCAGGAAAAGTGGAGGAGGGGGCTCCTGCGAGTGCAGACTGGATCTTTCCCACGTCTACTGTTATCTTTCATAGACCTGCAAATTGCTCAAAATCTGTCACCTGAGGATGAATGAACAGAATTCTTATTCTAATTGCTATGCACCCTCTTAGGTCCATATGGAAGAGATTCCCTCTGACTTATATTCATTCCAGCCTCAGTATGTGAGGAGGACTGGGAGGAATGTGTCCTGATGTGCTTCTTTGTTTACTCTTTTCTCCCTTCCAGGGAAAAATCCTAGCATTCTTCCTCCTTTCAGGGCACACAGTAGAGAAGCAAGGTTCCCTATTGGCCAATAATAACGCTCATGCCATCTTTGTGTCTGTTTGGCCTAGAGAGAAACTTGGGCAATCTGGCTCTGCCGTGCTCCAGAGGCCTCTTCCCTAGCTGGCCTCCTGCACTCCCCTCACCAAGCGCCCATGCTGACCCAGGGCCTCCGCAGGCTTCCTGCCCAGGGAGGGCCAAGGCCATGAGTACCAGGGTGTTGCTTTGAAAGCTCAGGACTGAACACAGAGAAAAACCAGTGTTATCTGATTAGGCCTGCATGAGATTTTAAAACCAAATTTAAATGATTTTACAAAACAAAAAGCATTTTCTTATAATAAATGCTTCATTTTTATCTTTCCGCTAAGAAAATAAGAAAATAAAAGACTCACTATAGGAAACAAAACTAAAGTATAATTTTGCCTTTGAAAAAAGTTAACATGTTTAACTCAGATGTTGGCTAGGAGTTCCATGTAGTTTAAGAAAACACTTAATTGATTTCAGACTGAAATAATTACTATGTATATAGCTGTCTATGACAGCTAATATCTTACAATAATGTGCTATCGTGTTCAACTTTCATCTCAAGAGCTCTTTAGTTCAGGGAACCTCATTTTAACAAAATCCTTGAAAATTTAACACACATTCAGAGGAAAATGATTAAGAATAATTAAGGGATTAAAAAACCATGTTGTATGCAGAAGGTTCAGGAGTTAACTTCTACCTGGAAAAAATAACAAATACTTGAAGGGAAAATGTCAGCTGTCTTAAAATATTTGGAAGAAAGCTAGATTTACTTTGTTCATCTCAGAGAGCATAATTGTGTCTTATAAGTAGAGAGTTATAGAAAAATGGGTGCAGTGGCTCACCCCTGTAATCCCAGCACTTTGGGAGGCAGAGGCAGGTGGATCACCTGAGGTCATGTGTTCGAGACTAGCCTGGCTAACATGGTGAAATCCCGGCTCTACTAAAAATACAAAAATTAGCCAGGAGTGGTGGTGTACACCTGTAATCCCAGCTACTCAGGAGGCTGAGGTAGGAGCATGACTTGAACCTGGGAGGCGGAGGTTGCAGTGAGGTGAGATCACGCCACTGCACTTCAGCCTGGGTGACAGATGGAGACTCCAGCTCAAAAAAAGAAAAGAAAAGAAAGAAAAAGAAAGGTGGGTGCTTCCCTTCCATAAAATCATTCAATCAACAAATATTTTTTGAGTGATTAAGTTCCAGGCACTGTTCTAGCACTATACAAAACAAAACAAAACAAAAACAAATAAGGCTTGATTAGCCACATACCTAGGATGTTACAAAAGATTTTTTATTTAAAGAAAAAAGTTAACTTACATTATTTCTATGGGATATGTTCCTACTTTCATATTTTGTATTTTTATTCATTTGAAGAAAATGATGACAAAAAGCCTATCTTTTACCATTAAAGTTAGTCCTTTCTAGACAATGACAATAATTATTATTTTTCTACTCTAGTCCTTTCTAGACAACAACAATGATTAATGACTTGCTCTTATGCTATAAAAAGAGGCACTCAATAAGTTCTGGATTCTGGCCCTACCAAACCCAATGAAAAGTCCACCATGGTAACGAGTCTGTCCCTGTAGCTAGACAAGTATGTCCTTTCCAATTATTCCAGTCAATGATTGATATTTTTAATATAACCTTTCTTTTCAAACACATTAACTTTTACTCTAAACTTTGCATCCAATAACATGCCTTGTGTATCTTCACCAAATCACTTGTAGAAATGTTAAACAGGACAGACACAGAGCATCCTGCTGGCTTTCCATCCAACCACTGATCAGTGTTATTGTGGAACCAGGAATAAAACTCGCTAACTATAGTGATATACATACAATTTTTAAAATCTTGTTTATATAGATATTGTGAAAGATTTTGGAAAATGACTTATAAATATCAAGGCACTGTATTTGTGGCACATTTTGTTCTGCTCACTAAAAAAGCATAGTATGTTATTAAGATACCCATGATCCCCTAAAAAATCACCATTTCATTTCCTACATGCTCACAAACTATATTCAAGAATTCATTCCAGCAATTTTCCACAAACTAAATTTATCTATTTTCTAAAAAGAAAAGAAAAGGAAAAACTAGAACATCTGGAGTCTTTGGTCACTCTTGAGTTAACTTTCTTCTCTAGCGTCTCTAGGAATAAAATTATTTTCCTGAATACTTTTAATTTTGTTCCATGCTCTCTTCTTTAAACTTTTTATTCAAAATGCAGTTTAAAATTTATTCCAAGCTGAGATTAACAGAATAGCTATATTTTCTCTATGGAATAGGGTGTTGCCTTAATTGAATTGATACAAAGTAACGAATAATCAGATTTTAAAATTGCAATACATTTTCTAACATATCCAAGACTTTAAATAACAATCAAAAGATGGCAACTATCCTTTGTGGCAGTATTCTTTTCACTGTTCCCATGGAAGTTTCATTAGTCACTGAATACATTTTCACTTTAAAACCAGGTTTCCATTTTCAAAGTATCTTATTATAAACTTTTTAGAAAGCAAAAAGAAAAATCAGAACCATTTGTCTGGTATTAGGACTTCGGATTTAAAAAATTTTTAAAAATAATTAAAGTTAGATTTTCTAAACTCTAGGATAAACGTTGAATTCTTAATGTTTATTTGTCTGTTTTTCTCTGTACATAGACATTTCAGCAATCTGAGGCTGTAGGCCTTTGTCTTGTACTCTCCTGCTCCTAGAACAATGTCTGGCACAGAACAGAGGATAAGTAAATATATTTTGACTAACTAATTTGTAGTTTTATTATCTGTCTAATTAGATGAAAATCATATGATTGTTTCTTTCCCAAGGAACATGTGACTGCCTTTTAGTTCACAAATTTCCCCTTTTAATCAGAATTAAGGGTGAAGTAGCTGTTTTCCTCTTCAGTTTTTTTGTATTTTGAGAGGGAAATTTCTCATCCAAGTAATTTGTAGGAAGAAAATATGGACATGTGTGCCCTGACCTCATTCCAACACTAATGAGAGAAATTTAGGCTGAGGGCCAGAACCACTTTATCGTAGACCAAGATCATTCAACTGGTGGCCTGGGGGCCATATGCAACCTAGGATGGCTTTGAATGCGGCCCAACACAAATTCATAAACTTTCTTAAAGCCTTATGATAGCTGTGTGTTTGTGATTTTTTAAGTGCATCAGTTATTGTTAGTGTTAGTATATTTTATGTGCAGCCCAAGACAATTCCTCTTTCACTGTGGACCAGGGAAGCCAAAAGATTGAACACCCTGTCTTAGATCATAATTCAAGGTGGGTTCTGGTTCTTCCCCTCAGCCAGTACCTTGGTTGACTGTAGTCAATCCCTGAAGATGTGGTAACGTGAGTAGGGCAGGATAAGTTGGTTACTGTCACAGCCCCTACACAAGTATAATGTGGTTCCTATAGAAAAAAAATAATATTCTTTACTATTATTGAGAGATCAACAGAAGGCTGGATTTCAGTTATTTCAATGTATCATAATGAGAGGGGAATAAGTTTGAAATCAAAGAGATCTGAGTTCAAATCCTGACTCTGACATTTAGAGACTGTGTATCCTTAGGAAAATACCCCACAATCTCTGATTCTTGGTTTCTGCACCTCACAGTTTTTGAGGGGATTGAAATATATCTATGTATGCAAGGCATCTAGTACAGAGCTTTGCATATAGTAGGCCTTCCAATGTGGCTTCTACTGTTATTTTAATATCCAGTCAGAAAATACAGACGGTAATGTCTGTATATCCCAACACTTTCTTGCTGTTATCTTTTATGTCCTTGATAAATTTAGGTGTCTTGCACAACTGAGCAAAGAGAATGGCACCCTCACAATAGCTGCATCATAAACTGGCATTATATGCATGTGTTACTGATTTTTAAAATAATACTTAATTTTGATACACTGTGTGGTTGCAAGTGGAAGGGGCTGAATTTAGCCTACAGGATAGGTTAGCTAAGAAGTCTTCCTAAGTGGAGCTGAAGGAAGTACTTAGATTTTCTGTGTGCCTGCATCTTTGACACCAACGTTACATGAGTGAAAGAAACCCTTGCTATGTTACAAGGAAATTGTGCAATCATTTTATCAGTGACTTTGTACCATCCAGCTCCTTGCCCCCGTCTGTATATCTGAGCACTGTACTAGGTACATGCAGGATGAAGAAACAGTACAAAAGTAATGTGGTCTTTGCCTTCAAGGGGTTTTAACCTAAATAAGCACAGAAACTAGAATTTATGAAAGTATGAGACACAGGGTGGCATAGTGGGAAAAGCCTGAACTACAAGCTAGAAAATCTGTGTTTGAATCTCCATTTTGCTGCTAAATAATCTTGAGTAAGTACAGATTCCTTGTGTAAAACAAAAGCATGAGTAGATGCTTTCTCTAGGCTCTTCCCTTTCTGAATCTGATAATTCTGCTCTGCAGAAAAAATTGATAATAACTACAATTAAATTGGATGACTATGGCTTTACCATATCAAGTGAAAATATAGTATAAATTGGTTCAGTAGCACTGTGCCTTACTCCAAAATCTTTGTTAAGTTGAAAACAAGATTTAAGGTAGAAAATGGAGAAGTGATCACTAGCCATACATTTTAGAATGCCAAGAGATTTTGAGAAATTATAGATATTAATGTTCTCTCTGCTTGAGTTAAGGTTAATAAAATAGGAGCTCCTGGAAGAGATAGGTCTAGTGGCTTATTATGAAGAAGGTGAGAAATAGGTTTCTGGAGAAAGAGAGAAATCCCTTCTCTTGGTCACTTAAATGTCAGTGTTCCTCAGGTGCATCTTAGCTCCTCTTCTGTTTTTCCTCTGCATACCTTACATAGCCGCCTCCACCATGATTACATTAAATAGTCTATTGATGAAATTCAAATTACATTAAAGATTCACAAATACCAAGCCCAGAACTTTCTCCTGAGTTCACACTCTCTACTTCACATTTCCATGTTTCAAAGTTATGTCAAACAAAACATGTCTAAAACATGACTGGTCCCATTGCTCCCCCTGAACTTCCCCTCTTTTGCTTCCTGTCTCAGTAAATGGAACCACTAGCTTACTAGTTTCCCCGAGCCAAACACCTGAATAATATTCTTAATCCATTCTTATAAGTTACCTACTATATCTAATCAATTCTTCAAATATTCATCATCGTCTACTGTGTGCCAGGCCCTGCTCAAAGCATTTGAGATTTATCAGTGAACACAACAAACCAAAAAAATCTACTGTCCTCTGTGGAATTTAATGAAGCATTGGTACCCCTGATTCTTCTTAAATTTCCCACAAATGTATCCAGTTTTCTTTACCTCACTGTCATTACCCTACTTCCAAGCACTCTTACTTCTTCTGACAGTCTAAGTCTCTTCATCTCATCTCCAACTCACTTGCCATACAGTAGCCTAAGTGAACTGTTAAAATCCAAATCTGATCAAATCACTCCCTAGTGTAATCGCTTCAACAGCTTCCAACACCCGAGGGTACCATCTAATCTCTTTTAAACATTTGTGACCTGACTCTTCTTCCTTTCTGGTTTCCTGTTGTAAGACTTTGGCACTACCTGCTCCTGTTATACTGAACTTCTTCCAACTGCACTGAAGGACCAGGACCTTGTTCTCTTTCTCACACCCTGTGCATTTGTAATTGTTGTTCTCTCTGCTTGGAATTGGCTTCCCCGCTTTCTTTTTTTGCTTACTGTTCCTATTCATTCTTCAAGTTACTGCTTAAATGTTACTTTCTCAGCGAAGCCCTTTCTGCATCCCATAGTTTGGTGAATTGCCTCTGTGTTGAGCCTCCCTCGAAGCCCATGTCAGACGTCTGCTTCAATTAGTCACAAATTCCTGCTGTTGCTTTATAGGGACCTGGTTTGCCCTGTTCTCTGCCACATCCTAGGAGCTAGCACAGTATGGGACCCAGACTAGACCCTTAAAAATAACAGAATCAGTGATTAATGCATGAATGAATGAATGAATGAATGAGATAAACATGTGAAGCAGCCGACACCCAGTACTATTAGGCCATTCTAACATAGTCCTGTCCCTATTGAAACCACTAGGGGTCCAGCATGACAAATACACATCACTGTGTAGCCTTAAGTATCATTACTATAGTTTAAGTCTAGTTGAATTTGGATAGAAATTTTTCTCAGCATTCCAGTTCAAACTTTATAGTTACTGTAACTACCCATTTTTGTTTTGATTTAAATATCTGTTGAGTGAAATATACTTCAATATACATCCCCACTATACTTTATGTCACAAGGTTCAGTCTTTACATACATTTCAAACCTACACATAGTTTTTCATATTGTACTCTAAATATTCCCTGCCTCAAGACTTTTTATAAAACAAGTTTTTCATCTCTGAAATGTATTAACCAATGATGATCAATAACATGTAATTGGCATAAAATGCTTCTTATTCTGAGAGTGTTGGGACCTCTCTTCCTGGAGTCAAAACACTGGTAGCATGCCAAACTTTAAGAATAATAGGCAAGACTGTTCCATACATCAGAGAATATAGGTCACATTTAGAATAACAGTGACCTGAAGTTTGAGATCACTGTTGCCTGATGGTTTTAAATCAGAGCTTCACATTAGAATTACTTAGAGAGTTTCTAAAAGCACAGTTAAATCAAACCTAACAACGTGTCTAGAAATGAACCTCAGGAGTCAGTATTTTAGTTCTCCAGGTTATCCTAAAGAGAACCATTTCTGTAGCCCATAAGACAAATATATGTAATGATTAAATAGTAGTTGCTTGGATTTCTACATCCAGAAGGGAGATTTTATGTTATTATAGTAGAGAGTGCTCTGGTTGTCTCTGTTTTTGCCCTATGTAGGAATCTATTCTCAACTCAGACACCGCTTACCCACTAGGAAGGAAAATTAACCATCCTCACGTTTATTTAATAGAGTTGTCTGGCCATACAAATAAGAAAAGTAACCTCTTCTAGGATATCTAATAGCAGACCTTTTTAAAAGCATTTCAGACAAAAGAATCATGTCATTCCTGACATTGATTGAGACTAAGTGAACTGAGCAATTGTATGAGTAGAACTTGATAATTTTCTGTAAATAGAAATAAAGGTACCTATGATTGGTAATTTTTCTGAATCTCCAGACTAACTGAGCTCCATCTGTCATTTCTATATGTACCTTTCAATATCATACTTTTAATAGAGTTTACATTGATTTGCATGACTTAAAAAAATTCCTTCCTTATTCTTCTAATTTACTATAAACTCTAGGAGTGGAGAGACTGTGTTTTCACTCACCAGACCCTTACCCAACCTTGTTCTTAGCAGAGATTCAAACATACTAATTAAATGAAAGAGAGGGGAGGTTGGGGAAGTGAGGAAGGAGGAAAGCTTTAAACTGCTTCACATTGCATGTCTCCTGGAAAAGAATTTTATGTCTACTAGAATCTCTACTCTTGACAGTTCTGCTCCATGAAGTTTCCAGAAATCAAGCACCAACAAAGAAAACCTCAACATCTTTGCAAAGCCAATGCAGTTTCATCAGGTCACTGGGTTGATATCATTTGGAACATTTCTCCTTATTTACCATTTCATTTTGAGACATCATTTAAAAATATAAGACTATAATGAGAACAATGTTATATCTTTTGTCTTGATCAATACTGTATTCCCGATAGCTGCCACTATGTGGGATTTAGGGTAGGTACTCAATACATATTTCTTTAATAAATGCTGAATAGGATAAGTGTTATATGAATGAATGAAGTAGCATCTCAACACAGGCTAGTATAGAATACTGGAAAGAAAATGGACAGATTTTAGACAAATTAAGAAGAAACTCTTTACAGGTCTAGAACAGAGAAAATTTGCTTAACCACATAGCTATAACAGAGTATTTAAGTGTAGATGGTTTCAGCAACACTTTTTTAAAACAAATTCATGTTCAGCAGCTCTTTCTGTCTTTCTAGTGGCACTATTTGGGAACACAAGTTGTATGTGAGCAAACATTTTTGAAAAGAAAGTTAGGAATGTAGGTTATAAATTTGTAGTGTTCTTTGTTTAAATTATTTGAAGTCTAACCTGATCTGTTCTTTGAAACACTAGGCAATTTTTCATGGTTACTGCATCAAAAAGTACAGATAGAACAGCTCACAAAATGATAGCAGATCATGAGGCTGGGACCTGTGTCAAGGATTTGAAATCTACAGCCTCGTTCCTTAGTACCCTCACAGAAACTGTCAGAATAATATTTGACCAATTATCTAGGCACTGTGGCCCAGCTACATTGACACATAAAATTATCACATCTTCTATTTCTATTTCACTGCTATTGCCCTTTATCCCTGTGAATATATTAGTAGTTCTTTGCCATAACAACGAAAAAAACTCACAGTTTAACAAACTTTTCAATCCTGTTCTAGTAAATTACATATTCTACATAGCAGCTTCTCTTTCTGTGGTGCCAGTTTTAAAAAGAAAAGCACAACTGGGATTGACTCACACTATATACTGGTGTTTGCTCTATCAGTAAGTGCCAAAGGCAACATCTGTACTCTGAAGGCTTCCCTGGTTTACCTGAAAACTTCCAGAGTTCCAATCACATAAAGACCAAGCTCTTTACTGTGTCCATCAAGGCCTCTGTCAATATATTCTGTCATTTTTCTAATTTCTCCTCCATTAGGGATTTCCAGAGAAACGGAACCAACAAGGGTGGGCATGTGCATGTGCATGTGCGTGTGTGTGTGTGTGTGTGTGTGTGTGTGTGTGTGTAAAGGGGAAAGAGAGAGAGAGAGAGAGATGAACTAGCTCACATAATCATGGAGGTGCAAGTTCAAAATCTTCAGGTTAAGCTGGCAGTGGAGACCCAGGAAAGAGTTATAGTCTGAATCCTAAAGGCAGTTTGCTGACAATTCCTTCTTGCTTGGGAGAGGTTAGTGTTTGTTCTATTAAGATCCTCAACTAATTGGATGAGGCTCATACTCATTGTGGAGGGTAATCTGCTTTACTCAAAGTCTGTTTAAGTGTTAATATCATCCAAAAGTATTTTCACAGAAACAGTCAGAATAATATTTGACCAAATATCTAGGCACTGCGGCCCAGCTACATTGACACATAAAATTAATTATCACAGCTTCTATTTCCATTATGTACATTTCCTTAGCGTTATCAGCCCCATACTCACCATACTCAGTCTAACCTTTCTTTGTCCCCTGGTAAAAACCACTTTCTTATCTGCCAAGAATGTCTTCAGAATTCTCTCCTGATGATTACCAGACTGCAGTGTGTGTTGTGATCGTTAGAGCTAGCAAAGAATAGAGAGTCCCAGCCTTGTGGGAGCAACACAGGGCCTGGGAAGCTGCATTTTACCAAGTTTAATAAATGATTCTGACAGACACAAAAGTTTGAGAAACATTTGTCTAGTCAACAGTATATCCTACATTCAAGTGGCCCCGACATTCCCCTTATTTAAAAAGTTATACTTGCATGATCTCATCCCAATCCAAAAGTAATTTTTCCTTTTGTAAACTCCAATACTTTGAATATATCTCATGCAATTTTAAATTTCCTTTTATATCCCCTTAAATAGTTTGCTAAGTGTGTTCTATTTGTGTGCGTTTCTTTACAGTGTGTCTTAAGGGTAACCTAATATATAAGAAGATTCTCTATCCTGGATTCACTTTAGAATCATTTGGTGGATTTTTAAAAATTCTTATGCTCAGGTTTCATTTCTTGAGATTCTGATTTAATTACCAGGGTAGACATTGGGCACTGGCATGTTTTAGAAGTTCTTTAGGTGATTCCAGTGTATTCTCAAAGAGGACTGAGAATCACAGTTACTGTGAAAAGAGATGAGAGAAAATAATTTTTGTCCTTTTGGTATCATGGTGTATCCTGGGTACCCAGGGCAGTGCCAGATGTGTAGTGGGTCAAATATTTGATAGAATGAGTCAAATATTTGACCATTTTCTTGTCTATATGAATTCTGTAAAAATTCTTTCACTTCTCTAAGCCTCAGTTCATCATATTTGTAAAATGAGAATAACAATACCTATATCAGTAATGATGGTTTTGTAGAATAAATGAGATAACTAGTTATTTGTCACATAGCAGATGCTCATCAAAAGTGAACTCCCTCTCCTTCAGAAGCTGGTGTCCTCATCTTATTTCTGACACTGGCAAAGAATTCTGTGAGCACAAAAACTTACATACATGTGAAATGTGTATTGAATGAGTTATGGAAAATTAAATGATAGATACATTATCTGGGACTAAAACATGATAATGTCTCATTTTAATTGTTGGCTTTGCAGATTCCATTGTCCCACTCTGGAGCAGAGATAAAACAGTAAATATTAACCACAGGATGTGCTGCAATTATTTATGCTATATTTCTGCCAGTACCCACTAAAAAGAAGAGCAGTTATAGTTTATGTGAAATTTCTCAATGAAAGCATAGTAATTAAGAAACTGGAATGTGATCAAATGAACTCATTTGGTCCCAAACCTTACTTGCAATAACATGCTTGATTTTCTTGGACTCTCAGAGACCTCAAAATTCATTGTGTAATGCTAGGACTAAATAGGGGAACGAAGAGAGGAGCACACTTTTGATTTGTCCCTTTATTTGCCTGTGGTGTGCCTGTGTACACACAAACACACGTAGTTTGGTGAAATGCACTTTGACATACACAGTGTTGAATTAAACTTAGTTTATGTGTCAGGACTCTGTGAGTTGGTGAAGGGCTACTTTTATTTCTAAATTGTCACTAGCTGTTCAACCTCTTTTTTTCTTCTCTCTCACTGTAAGCATGGGAACTTCGGACTTTTTTCCTTTCTTTCTTCCTCATGTTACTCAGAAAATAAACATAAAAGGAGCAAGTGACTTTTTGCAAAGAACTCTTAGGAACCTGCTTGAGCAAGTAATAACAGCCTGAGGAAAAATGCTGTACTCCCAGGGCCTAGCTTCAAAAGAAACCTGGGTGTTCTGTGGCTTGAGGTGAGCGTGTGAAGACAGACGGCTCTCCGTGCTGGGCTAACTTGATTCAGTAACAGTGAAAACATCAAAACAAAATGTGCAAGGTTTACCAGTTGACATTTTCTCACAGAAGTTTGCTTGGCAGAAAAAAAATGACACAGGAAAATCTGTATGTAGGGCTACTATATATATTAAACCTTAAATTACATTTTGAAATTTATAACACAATAGTTAAGATTCCTATAATGTCAAGAAACTAAACTCCATTGCTACATTTACTGTATTAGTTTTGTAAAGAAAATAAAAACCACTGTCATAAACAACAGTTTCAGGTTTTCATCTCTTTTTTGAAATTGACTGGCAGAAAGCAGATTGTGTTTGACTGGCTTGATAACAGAGACATAAGTAAAAGGATTAGGCTACTTCTAAGAACCATTGTCTTTCCAATAAATTATCTACACATACCCCCCCAAGTACAGTAACTTTTTACAGGGGACAGTGTATGTTGAAGTCATTAATTGATGGAGGTGCAAAGCAAGAACTCTAGGATACTCATGACGTTTCAATCTTCCACTAAACTGTGAGATCTTGATACTTACTCATTGTGTATCCAGACTAAAGGAATAACTCCAGGGATGAGAGTGGGCTGCATTCAGGTAGAGAGCGGACCTACAACTTTCTTTCTAAAGAAGATTCCCAAGTGGATTGATTCAGCCTATGAACTTGAAGCTAGAGATAAGGAACATGTGGAAAGATGAGTGAGCCTGAATGAGTCTCTGGATTGGGATTTCAACATCCCTATAATATAGCCTTTTATGTAAGCCCAAAAACTATTTAAAACACTGTTTGGAATCTTGGAAAATAGAAGACCCGTTTTCAAAGTAATTGGAAACAACTTTCTAACAGTTCAAAAAGAAAAGAGAAATAATGGGGGTCGGTCATCTTTTTACATTGTGATGGGTGAGTGTTGAATGCACTTGGAGAGAAGTGCATAAAGTTAAGCAGGCCCTTATTGAAATAGAAAACAAAACTGCAGGATTCTTTATAGCTTTCATCCATTTTCAACGTATTTGACCACAAATCTTTTCAAAAAGCTGGACTAGTTCCAGCTCTTTCACTGGACTAATTTTTAATGAATTCATTTTAAAAATGCTGTGTTAATTTACACTGATTAGTCTCTCAGACTCTAGTTGTCATTTTAATCAATCATCCACATAATGTAATCTTTCTGAAACAGAAATCCAATCGTATCCCTCTCTATTTGAAAAAAATCCCCTTACTGTCCAGTGACTCCCTTTAGTTTTCTAGATCTAGATTAGATGGAGCACCCTTATGTTCTGCTGACAGTCCCAGTCTCTGCCACAATCTCTTGTTCACTTATGCCCAAGAGTTATCAATCCTCTAGCCAGGTGTGGTGGTGGGCACCTGTAATCCCAGCTACTTGGGAGGCTAAGGCAGGAGAATCACTTGAACCTGGGAGGCAGAGGTTGCAGTGAGCCAAGACTGCACCATTGCACTCCAGCCTAGGAAACAAGAATGAAACTCTGTCTCAAGAAAAGAAAAGAAAACAGTTACCCAACCTCTCAGTTTCCTAAATACTCTTTAAGTACTTCCTGACTTTTGAGCCACTGGTCATAAAACCTCTTCTGGAATTACACAATATAATTTTTAAATCAGAGTTTACACTCAGCAAACTCTTCTTTGATCCTGCAGAAAATTACTTTTACCTCTCACTAGGCTTCCATTATACTTAAGATATTTTTCTATTTTAGCAGGTGAACAATGTATTGCAGTCATTTTGATTGCATATTTCTCTCTCCAACTGGACTCCTTGAGGGCAAGGATAGGGTCTTATTCATCTTTGTATTTACTTTGAGAGAAGGAGTGCCAAGTGCATTTGGAGAAAGGTATGTTACTCAAAATTAAGCAGGATTTTTTTTCTTTTAACTGCAGAAATTCTAATTGCCTGACCCCTGCAAAGATATTAAGAGACTTTGTTCCTTATAGTTCTCACAATTGATCACTCTCCCTCTGTAATAGGTTGAATGGTCACCCTCAAAAGCATATGTCCACACTCTAATGCGAGGAACCTAGGAGTGTGATTTAAGCCCTAATCCAATGACAAGTTTCCTTATAAGAAATAAAAGACGAGAAAACAATGTTAAGATGGAGACAGAGATTGAAATGATGCAGCCACAAGCAGGGGAACCTGGAACCACCAGAAGCTGGAAGAGGCAAGGATAAATTCTCCACTAGAAAATTCATAGGGAGCATGACCTAGCCAACATTTTGTTTTCAGACTTCTACCCTCCAGAATGTCTAGAGTACCCTCCAGAACGTCTTCAGTACCCTCCAGAACGTCTAGAGTACCCTCCAGAACTTCCAGAGAACACATTTCTGTTGTCATAAGCCACCTAGTTAATGGTAATTTGTTACAATAGTCCTAGGAATCTTCCCTATAAACTCTTCCCTTTTCAGTTGCCCTCATTATTTGTTATTCTGATGCCTCCTTGTGTGTTAGTTTTCCCCATAGCTGTTCCTGCTCCTCTTACTTTACACTGTAACCTAGAATTAACTTACCTATTTCAGACCACCACACATTTTTGTGATCCAGGTCTTTATTTCCTGTGCTCTATATCTATTTAATTAACTTTCTATTAGACACTCTAAATGTACTATCGTGTAGGTTATTGAAAATACACTCATTTCTCTCTCTCTCTCTCTCTCTCTCTCTCTCTCTCTCCTCTCTTTCTTCTATAAAACTGCTTTTGGATGCCCCATTTTCTGCCTGGTACCATTAGGAGAAAACTTTATAATAATTTCTGATATGAACTACTACATCCTATCAGCATCACAAGACTTTGTTGAACATATTTTTTAAGACAGAATTCATTCCTCTAACTATAGAACAATTTTAGATACATTGAAATTATTGAAAAATGGAAAGAAAAACAACATACCCATAACATCACCATCTAAGACCATCACCATTAACCATTGAGTGCACTTCATTCCAGTCATTTTGTTATTCAATTTTTCATATTTGTGTTCAGGGTATACATACTTTTACATACCTATAGATTAATGAGGACATCTCACTTGTTTTCAGAATTGTCAGTGTTGGTTTTAGGCATCTCTGAAACATCATTTCTCATCTGTTACCAGTAATCTCTTAAATTAATTTTAAAATAGTGCTTGCTCATCATCTTTACTTTGATTTGAACCAGAGCCCAGGCACTAAACCAGTTTTCCACCTTGTGTTCCTTTCCAGTGGAGCCATAATCATTAAAATAGCGTGAGATGACGTAGTCTCTTATGACAGCTACTCTACATTGCCCAAACCTGCTGAAGAATTATCATATGCAATTGTTTCTGGAATGTCATCATTCAGTTTATATTTCACAGTTGATGTTAATATGGGAGGAATAAATTACTCACATACTGCCTAGCCTGAAGCTAATTCGTTTCATAAGCACATGCATGATCACGAAGCCAGAGAAGGAAGTGTTCTGCCTTCAATGACAATGTCTTTTACTACCTGATACTTCATTGTAGTTTTTAGACTCCAAAGTGTCAAAATGTTGTTTAAAGTTCTTAAATGGGAGATTATATCAGAATATTTCACAAGACTTTTGATAGAACAGTTGACTTTCTTCCTACAGTTTTCACTGAAGTCAACTCTTAGAGCACAGGTTGCCTTTTCCAAAGCAGCAAGGGGTCAATGCTCTCAGGTAGCCTTTGTCCTCATCACTTCCCACCCCTGCCAGCTCTCCTGACTCACCAAATTTTACAACTGTTTTAATCACCGATGTTGTGAAAGGTATTAATCTCATCTCTATTCTGCTCAAAATGTGGGAAAATCTTTTCTCAGTTCATCAGCAACGAGATTAGATCTTTTCAAAAGAGGAGTTTAGAAATCAGACATATAAAAGTTAGAAATGGGTGCATGCGTAAGTATGGATTAGTGACCCAAAGGCTTGTCTGCAGATCACTGCAGTTTGAGTACACTCTGCACTCCTGGAGAGTTGCATGTTGGTTATTCATGCAACTCTACTTCTGGAGTATCCTGCCCCATCCAGAGCTCATTCATGACTCAGAGATAAGCTTCTCCCTATGTCCTCTCACCAAGTCGATTCTAGCTTTGGGGTTATTGTAGGGTTGCCTCAATTGCTCCCAAGTCATTTGAGTGCTGGTCTTCCTGTTCCCTGAAAAATCCCTGTGCCATAGTCCTGTTCAGACAATGTTTCCCAAAGATGATAGTTGCCAAGATGCCCCAAGGTGAGTGCCCAGTGTTACCCTATATGAAGCAAGAACCCCCAGGCTCCCTGTGACAGACTGAGCCAGGAACATTTTTAAGGAGTAAGTTCTCTTGATTTTTAAGAGTAAGTTCTCCTGATGTTTAACTTTTAGCATTTCACTTGATTCCCTTTCCCCAGGAGAAGAAGATCAAGGCCAACAGCTCCTGGGAGGTTTCTATTTTCTCCATTCTAGCTGGGATTTTAACACTCCATCAGCAAATTGTCTTTACAAAGTCAGTACGTTCTTGTTTGAGACTCCACTGACACAAAATAAAGAAAGTCTGGCCCTAGAGGAAATTGTTTACCTTTCTAGTTTTATTCCCAGGCTTCTAGTGGCTCCTAGCCTTTGCCTCTGAGCTCTGATCCTATTGAAAGCTTTTCTTTTTCTTCTTCTTTTTTTTTTTTTGGTAAACATTGGGACTCCTGGAAGTCTGGTCCTATTTGTAGAGCTGTTGATTGGGAAGTATTTTTACATGCTATCCTATCTCTGGATACTTCCAAGGCATGGTTGGATCTGGCAAGTAAAGCACAACATCTGAGGTTATAGTGACAATAGATGGAAATCCCAGTACTAGTCAGCATGGGAGACACATGGAGACTTCTAGAAGGCAGTACTTAAAATACCAGGCAAGTCAACTGTCAGCAAGAGGGAAGTCTGTGGCAGGTAGCAAGTCCACAGGCACAGAATTAGGGATCAAAGGCAAAACTCCACTCGGTTAAAAAAGAAAATGCCTCACAAACACAAGACATGGTCTGAGCTTCAAGAAGGGTGTTAGCATGCAAGGACTGAGGCCCAGGGAATTGCTCAGAAGCTTAGCAATCAGAGTTAGTTTGCAAACTGAGTGTGAGAGGGGGTCTCAAAAGTACACAGATGCTCAATAATCAAAACCAATACATATTTCAGGTCCAGACAAGATTGAGCTAATGTTAATTACCAGGCTGATGGTAAACAGCAGGGCTTCTCAAGTTTTATTGTATATTTAACTAATTCACCAAAGAAATCTTTTGAAAAATCCAGATTTTGATTCAATAAATCTGGAGTTGGTTCTGACCATCTGCAAGAATAACGAGCTTCCAGGTGAGGCAGATACTGCAGACCTGTGAAACACACTTTGTATGTTTTTTTATATTTGTTGATTTGTTTTGAAAGGTTGAAATAATTTTAGGTTTACAGAGAAGTTGCAAATACAGTACAGAGCTCCTATACACCCTTTATCCTGCTTCCCCTAATGTTAACATCTAATGTGTATTTGTCAAAACCACTAAGAGAACAAAGCTACAATACTAATAACTAAATTATAGACTTTATTTGGATTTCTCCATTGGTTCTACAAATGTTTCTTTCTGTTCCAGGATGCAGTTCAGGACCCCACATTGTATTGATCACGTTTCCTTAGTTCCCTCAAATCTGTGACAGTTTCCCAGGTGTTTGTTATTACTCATGATCTTGATAGTTTGAAGAGTATTTTGCAGAATGTCCCCCAATTTTCTCCTCATATATCTGAGATTACACGAAGATTAAATTTAGGTTATGGGTGTTTAGGAAGACCACAGAAGTGAAATGCCTTCTCACTGCATCCTAGCAGAGGGTACGTGATGTCAGCATAACTATACACTGGGGATATTAAACTTGATCCCGTGGTTAATGTGATATTTGCCAGATGACTAAAGTTATTATATTTCCCTTTTCATACTCTGTTCTTTGGATGTGAGTCTAACTGTGGTCAATTATTCTCAAATTTGAGCGTGCATCAGAGTCACTTGTAGGTCTTACTAAAACTAGGCTCTTTTTGCAGAATTTCTGATTCATCATGCCTGGGGTTAGGCCTAAGAATGTGCATTTCTAAAACGTTCTTTGGGATGGTGATGCTGCCTAGTCCAAAGGCCACACTTTGAGAACCACCGCTTTAGAATTTGTTCTTAGTTGCTGAGCCTTAGATTTGAGTCAGAATTGCCTGGGAATGATTTTAGAAATATACATTCCCAGGCTTTGTCCTTGGTAATTCTGACCTACGCCGGCTCATAGGAGTTGGCATTTTTACAAATGCAAGTCAGGTTTGAGAACCATGAAGTTACTGCTACCCTGCAATCATCTGATTAAAGTGTAATTGGCCAAGGGCCTAGGGCAAGTGCTCAGGCAGCAGCTGGGGTCCCAGCCGCTCCAGCTGTAGGAAGCAAAGGATGGGAGAGCCTGGGAACCCAGCAGGGTCTGAATCACAGGCCTTCAGGCTGCCTGGGTCTGACCTTGCTGTCTTTATTCATCCCTCCAGGAAGTCTCTCTATTATTTTGATTTGTCTGAGTCACATGATTGCTCAGAAGCAGACAGCACCAGCAGGTCAGCACTCAACCCCAAGACCAATCTTCAGTGAACAGTCTGCCGAAATTCTAAAACAGACTAGGGCATAGCATAGTACTGTTTACCAGCATCAACTGATTTATCTTATTATCTAAATCTTAAATCCCTTCAATATTTACGCAAAAGAAGTTGTATGATTACAAAGATTCCAAAAGAAAATTGGTGGGAGAGGGTGATGCAGAAGGGAGAGATAAAAAATAAAACTAAAGAAGTAAGGAAAATGTTTTTCTTACATGAACTTCAGAAAAAAATTTAATTTATATAATTTTATTATATAGTATTAGTTATTATTATTCAGCCTTTTATTCCATTATAATAATTACTATTACTTATAAAAATTACCTTTATCCTTGGTGAATTTGATGAAAAATCATTTTTCATCACACTTTGACAAAAAACAATTCTGTATAACAATTTCAAATAAGTTTAAATGGCATTTTACATAATAAAATAAACTCTTTATTTGAAACATAAAGGTGGCCAGATGCAGTGGCTCACGCCTGTAATCTCAGCACTTTGGGAGGTGAGGTGGGTGGATCACTTGAGGTCAGGAGTTCAAGACCAGCCTGATGAACATGGCAACACTACATCTCTATCAAAAATACAAAAATTAGCTGGGTGTGGTGGTGCACAGCTGTAATCCCAGCTACTTGGGAGGCTGAGGTTTGAGAATCTCTTGAACCCAGGAAGTGGAGGTTGCAGTGAGCTGATATTGCACCACTGCACTCCTGCTTGGGTGACAGAGCAAGACTCCATCTCAAAAACAATAAAAACATTAAAAAGTAATAAAAATTAAAATAAAACATAAAGATCCCTAAGATTCTTTAAAATGAGGTTTTTCTCTGTATTACTTTCCTGTGGCTGCCACAACAAATTGCCACACTTAGAGGCTTAAAACAACAGAATTGTGTTCTCCTGCAGATTTGGAGGCCAGAGGTAGAAACCAAGGTGTTGGCACCTTCTAGAAGGCTCTGTAGGAAAATCTTTTCCATGCCTCCCTTCCAGCCTCTCATGGCTGCTGGCAATCCATGGTGTCCCTAGGCTTATGGCAGCTCTTCAATTTCTATCTTCGTGTGACCTTTACCTTTGTCTCCATGTGTCTTAAATCTCCCTCTCCTTTCTCTTATAAGAACATGTTATTGAATTTAGAGTTTGCCTAAAACCAATACAGTCTCATCCTGAGATCTTTAATTAACATCTGCAAAGATCCCATTTCTAAAGAAGGTCACATTCACAAGTACGGTACTGGGGTTAAGGCTTGAACATCTCTTTTGTGGGGGACACAGTTCAACCCACTACAATTTCAGATACAGTTTGGGTGCTTACATCCTCCAGATCTCATGTTGAGATGTAATAATCCCCAGTGTTGGAGGTGGTGCCTGGTGGGAGGTGTTTAGGTGATGGGGGCAGATTCTTCATGAATGGCTTGATGCTGCCCTTGATATAATGAGGAAGTTCTTGCTCAGAGTTCACACAAGATCTGGTTGTTTAAAAGAGTGTGGCACCTCCCCATCTGTCTCTTGCGCTAGCTCTTGCCGTGTGATACACCAGCTCCCCATTTGCCTTCTGCCATGATTGTAAGCTCCCTGAGGCCCTTACCAGAAACAGACGATGGCACCACACTTCCTGTACAGTGTGCAGAACCATAAGCCAATTAAACCTCTTTTCTTTATAAGTTACCAGTCTCAAGTATTCCTTTATAGCAACACAAAAATGGTCTAACACAATTCCCAACCCTATTAAAAAATGTTGGTTAAGTGTGTGAAGAACGTTGGCATGGAGCAGTGCCATGTTTCTCCTTTATTGGAAGAGCGTGTCCTCATCCCAGCCATTCGGTTCAACTTCCTGTCTGCTGTCCACCCCGTTGTGCATTTGAGTTGCAGCACCAAGGCAGAAACACCCTGAGCCTCATGAATGGCCAAGTTTCCTGATGTTCTTAGTCAGAAAATACTAAGAGATGACCCAGTTCCCTTAACACCCTTCCTACAAAGCCCGCCATATATAAGAAGAGAATCAGGCAGATATTTAGGTAGCTATTTTTTGTTTGCCACAGCACTTAAATTTCTCTAGTGAACTTCCTCTATTTTCAATAAATTTTACTTTAAAAAGTCACTATAATTTTTTTTCCATATAGCATGGTTTTAATCCAAGTGCATTAGAACTGCATGGAAAACTTGAAGGCTTAACATTGCTAAGGTGATGAAAAAAGTAGAAAAATTTTACAGATACTGAGGGCTATTTCTGAAGAAACTTTATAATCTAACAGGCTCATTAATCACTCGAGTTTAGACTCAGGAAAAAGCAGATGCAGGACAGCTTTTTAAACTAGGTTTCTTTCCTCAATTTCCCTACACAATTAATTTTTGATTCTTGTATTTTTCTGCCTTACAGCACTCAGAGTAATTTAAAAAATATTCCATGTATATCTGACTGATAACCATCTCATATTACTTTTATAAAATGCCAGAGCATGGCTCCTTATTTTAATTTTTCTGTTGGCAATATTCATGACATAATTATAAAAAGGTCTTTTGATGAAAAATCTTTTAAATGAAAAGTGGTATCCACCATTCTTCTATCCCAAGAAAAGAAAGCCTATAGCAGTTTTTAAGTTATGATTCCCAGGTTTAAAAATTCACACTTGAGACTCTAAAACAGGGGTTGACAAATATTTTTTCTGTAAAGAGCCAGATAATAAATATTTCAGGCTTTGAAGGTCCTATGGTACTTGTCATAACTACTCAACCTCGCTATCGTAATACAAAAGCAACCACAGATAGTATGTAAAGGACTAAGTATGGTTGTGTTCTAATAAAACTTTATCTGCATGTGGCAGCTGGATTTAGTATGTGAGTTACAGTTTGCCAACCCCTGATCTAAAACATCAACTTGTTCTCCAGCTGTCTACTATATCGCTAGATATCCACATGGAAACACTAAGGAATTTAGTGGTTTCATATGCCTTTTCACAGAGTTGGAGACATTTTGGATGTCTCTTTCAATCCTCATTATATACTCAGTAGTGGGAAAGACCTATCCTAGGGATCTTTCCTTTAGTAGGCACTCACGTGTTTGTTGAATTAGTTGTAAATGAGTAAGGCCTGAGTTCTCTTTGCATGCCAATATCTGCAGAGCACCCACTCTGTCTCATTCATCTCCAACACACTTCAAATTGCTTTGCTGAAATAACTCAAGTTTAATATCCCAAAAGACTGGAAGATCTCGGGTGGTGGGGCTTTCCTCTCTTACTTTGTAGGAAAGTTATGAGATCTGTACTTCTGTTATGGATAAATATAGTCACAATACTTTTCTATAGAAAGAAAAAGGATGTGTGTGCACGTGTATGTGAATATATGTCAGAAGAGCAGTCAGCTAAGTACATTCCATAAGAGAATCCAGAAGATTTTTTCATGTTGACCAGACCATCAGGGTTGCACTGGTGAGAGGGGCCACAGCATCACTAAGAGTTTTAGTGGTTGCTTTCGTTGGTTTGTCAGAGTTCAGCTCATTGGTAGCAATGGGGATGAAGAGAATCTGAAGCAATTTGGGCCAGATGGCAGCACTTTACTGCCAGAAACCAGGGGATTGATTGTACTTTACCATAAAATGGGGCGAGGTTGAAGGCATGGCTAAGGGTGTTTGACCTGAAAGAGGTTACGGAGATGATTAAAATAACATTGAATCCATAGAGGCAAAATAGATGGATAGCCAACTAGGGTGCTGTTTCATATATACATTCAAAAGAAGGCAAGAATGGATGGGCAGCAGACTAAGGATGGTCACCCCAGTAGAAAGGTACAATCCATTGCCCAGATTCCAGATCTGAGACAATTTTCAGACCCAGAAACCATTGGCTCAATGGGTGACAAGCCCACAGAAGGAAGAACCCTGAAATAGCATAAACTGTTAATTTTCCTCATTTTCCTCCAAAGAGATCTATTATCATTTACTTGAAAAAATATGCAATGAGAAAAGAGGACTACCCAGGTATTCTCATAGCCTTGGGTCTGAATTAATGTTGATTCCAAGTTCCAAATCATCATGTTAGAGTGAAGGCATACAGCAGTGAGGTAATAAACAGAATTTTGGTCAAAGTCTAGTCTCAGTGGTTCCAGTAGGTCTGTGGATTCCTCTGGTAGTCATTTCCCTAGGCCCTGAAAGCATAATTGGGATTGCCATCCTTGGCTGCCGGAGTAAGCTCCATCTTTCTCATTCTAACCAAACAATAATTATTATAACGGGGAAGACAAAATGGAAGCTTCTGTAACTGCACCCTCACACTCCCACCTTCTTCACTGCTGTCCTTTCTCTAGCCCTAGATAAGATGGTGAATAAAAAAATATTGTATTTGGTGGCAGGGGAGGAGTGAGAAATAGCAGAAATTGGGGATAGTCAAAAGGATTTTAAGACTGCAGAAGGTGGTGGTTCATATCATAGCACCATTTAATTCATGAGTCTAATCACTGCAAAATCCAAGTGAATCTTAGAGTAGTTCTAGCCTAGGGAAAAATCAACTAATAACTCCAATGGTGGCTACTGTACTTGATGTGTTATTTTGGTTAGTGGAGATTAATACAGTGTCAGGTACATGGTGTTCAGACCATATTTGGCAGACCATATTTGGCATTCTTTCCTACCTCAATTGGGAAAGATCAGAAATGATTTGCATTTACATGGAACAGACAACGATATATGTTTACATATTTTTTTTTTTGAGTTGGAGTCTCACTCTTGTTGCCCAGGCTGGAGTGCAGTGGCATGATCTCGGGTCAATGTAACCTCCACCTCCCAGGTTCAAGCAATTCTCTACCTCAGTATCCAGAATAGCTAGGATTACAGGCACCTGCCATCATGCCTGGCTGATTTTTCTATTTTTAGTAGACGAGGTTTCACCATCTTGGCCAGGCTGATCTTGAACTCCTGATCTCATGATCCACCCACCCCAGCCTCCCAAAGTGGTGGGATTACAGATGTGACCTGGCCTAATTTTTGTAATTTTTAGTAGAGACAGGGTTTCACCATGTTGGCCAGGATGGTCTCAAATTCCTGACCTCAGGTGATCCAGCTGCCTCAGCCTCCCAAAGTACTGTGATTACAGGCATGAGGCATTGATTTTGTCCTGTGGCTATGTTAACTCTTAATCTTTATCATAATATAATCAGAGGAGACCTGGGCTTCTGGACATCTGGCACAATGTCATGTTATCAGTCAGGATGAACAAGAAGTGACTATACACTAGAGGCCTTGGTATGACAGGTTCAACACAGAATATAGGAGTTAAAGTTGGTGGTGTTTAAGGCAACTTTACTTTTGTGAAGTTTTTAGGAGTCTAGCTTGGCTAAGGGCATGTAAGGATATCTTTTCCAAAAGACAAATTGCTGCCTTTTGTCTCTCCTATCAAAATTCTTGTGGGACTCTGGCTTATGGTGGCAGCATATTGCACATTTAGGAATGTGCTGCAGCCTGTATACTCAATGGCGTGAAAGTCTCCCTGCTTTGAGTGGAGCCTAAAGCAGAAAAGGTTCTGCCGGAAAGAAGGGCTATGATATGAACCGCCCTGATGTTTGGGTCATGTGATTGGTAAACTCCACGATGCTGGAGGTGTTGGTGAGAGGAAAATATTCAGTATAATGTGTATGGTGTGTGTGTGTGCATCATAGTACCAATGTCTGGGGTTGTGGGGAAAGATCATGCCATCTGTAACAGAGGCTTATACACCTATTAAAGAAGAGTGCCTAATGTGTTACTGGGGCGCCATAGAGACAGAATTCTTGACTACAGGATGCCAGGTAACAATGTAACTGGAACTGCCTATTATGAGCTGGGTTCTGTCAGATCCACAGAGTCATCAAGTCAGGCATGTGCAGTAGCAGTCCATAGAGATCAAATGGTGCATCTGGGATCAAGCCTAAACAAGACCAGAAGTCATAAGGTAACTGCATGAGCAGGTGGTGCAGGTCCTCATGTCACCCACCACTGCAGCACCAGCACCCCTCCTTCAGATCATGCCCCTGACAGTATGTGGGTCCCATGTGAGGAGAAAAAGCCTGAGCATGTTTAATGTACCGGTCAGCTCAGGGTATGGAGGCAAGTTAAAAATGGGCAGTGGTTTCATTACACTTGGGGTGGTGGGTGGGGCGCTTGAGGAAATAGTAAGGAAAATCATGTCAATGGACAAAACTCAGAGTCATGCACCTGTTCCCTGTTTCATGTGGAGGACACAGTGGCTTGAGATGGGACTATATATCTACTCATGGATGGAAGTGAATTGTCTGAACAGCTGGTCAGGGACCTGGAGGAGAAGGACTGAAAAATTGCAGATAAGAATGTTTGGTGGGAAAGGAATGCGTGTGAACCTGTAGGAGTGGATATAATATGTGAAGATTTTTGGCTCTCATGTGAATGAACACCAGAAAGCATCAATCACAGAAGGTTGTTCAATCACTGACCAACCAAGTAGACAAAATGACTAAGCCAGCTGACAGTAGGCAGTCTCTGAGCTGATGTGATGGACACATGAACACAGGAGCCACAGTGCAGAGATAGAAGCCGTGCATGGGCTCTGTCTCACACCTCAGTACTAATGTCTCTACAAGTCTAATCTGCCAGCAAGAGGGAAAAACACTGCTCCCAATATGGCATCTTCTTCAAGGAGGTGATCTTCAGTCATGATTTTCCTTGTGGGAGGGGATCAATGTGCATCCAACAAAAATGGGAGCACATTCAACATTTTCTTGAAAAATCCTGGGAATTTTAGTGCCTTCAGTGCCTAATTTTAGTGCCCAGATTACCCTCAATGTTGGGTCATTTCCTGACTTCAGCCTCACGCCTATTAAGTTAAATGAGCATAGTCCTACAAATTACTCAGGAAAGGAAAACCAACCAATGAACTATGTTTTGTTTTGTTTTGTTTTTTGAGACAGAGTCTCACTCTGTCTCCCAGGCTGGAGCGCAGTGAAGTGTGGTGGTGCAATCTCAGCTCACTGCAACCTCCACCTCCTGGGTTCAAGTGATTCTCCTGCCTCAGCCTCCTGAGTAGCTGGGACTACAGGTACACGCCACCATGCCCAACTTTTTTGTATTTTTAGTAGAGATGGGGTTTCACCATGTTGGCCAGGCTGGCCTCGAACTCCTGACCTCATGATCCACCCACCTTGGCCTCCCAAAGTGCTGGGATTACAGGGGTGAGCCACTGTGCACAACCAAACTATGGTATCTTTACCAACCATATGTGGAACATTAAATCAATAGTGTACGCAAAATGTTTAGCCTCATATTAGGCATATAATTCTAGTTGCTTCATAAATGTTAGTTGAGTAATTATCAGTAAGACTATTGGCCTTGATGTTAGAATTTGGAAATTTGACATTTTAATGAAAATTATTATAAGATGCTATGTCCCCATTTCTGTCTTAAAATAATTTTATAACTTCAGTTTTCTTAATAACTTTGGGTCAATCTATGGACATCAAGCTCTGCCTAGCATTAATAATGATGTCCTCAGGGGCTGATGGAATGTATAAGGGCATGTTTGTCCTTTACTTAGCATTTGGAATCTCCTCTTCTCTAGCTGATGTATTTGCTGTTATATTCCTTGGCTCCTGTTCAGACTTACAAATATCCGTGGACACTGAGATGTTACAGTCAAGGTTGAGAGGAACAGAAACTAGCCTAAATTAAAGAGGACTTAGAAGATATTTGGTGTTCTTGTGGCAATGACAGCTCTCTAAGCTTTTGGGAAGTTGGGCTGGCACCTGGAAAAGTGTCAGTAGTGGGGCTGTGTGTGTGTGTGTGTGCGTGCATGTGTGTAACACGATCTCTTTCCTTTCTTTTTTCCCTGTCCCATTCTCTTATTCATTGTGCACATGATTAAAATGGTTGTTCTAGCCTTTATGAAACTTAACTTTTTACTTCAAATGTCAAGTACCACCTATTAAGTCTCTCTGGTTTTCAGTTCAAACTATCAAGAATGAGAATGATCTTCAAACAGCCAACAAATTGGCTTTTTCTGAATCACCTTTGGACAGAGAAAGAGAGAGATCCGGGCACAGAAGTTCCATGGCATAAACACAGCTGTCCAGGCCCAGCCCTTACACATTGCTTTGTGCCTGGCAGGTCCTAGGGAAGGGACTTAACATTCAATTTTGATCATAAATTAGTGTGGGAAAATATAGTTCTGCTAAATACTCTGCCATGTTTCCATTTTCATCCTGATTTATTTACATTTAAGAGAGCTTTTCTACTTTAGATGATACTCAAGGAACATTACAAGGATGAGTTTCTTCGTTTTTTCTCCTGACTTTTCTCATCTCATTCTATACCCAGAATTGTATTAAAAACAAGTTCCTATGCTACTTCAGGGAACACCAGCATACACATTCACAGGAAACTACTTTTCTTTGAGATCAACTTAACTCAGAATGGTTGAGCAGCTCCAAGAAACATGGAAGTCCATTTCTTGTGAAAATTTGGAAGAGTATATGAAGGAACTGGGTGAGCTATGTTTACTTGCATATCATATCCAGTAAAAATGGCCATTTTGATAGCACACAACTTTCTCTGTATAAAATAATATTGATCTTGGACTCGCTAATTTTTCACATAGAAAAAAAAATATTGATTCAGTGCCAAGATACAGTTCTGTGCAAAGCTACGCTGGAGTTGACAATAATCCCTCATATAAGTTACCATGAATTTACATAAACAAAGCGGGCATGTACCTTACACTAAACAGCAAGTGATTTTAATAAATGTTTTAAAACAAAAAAAAACCCCACAACTATATTTTTAAATGATTATTTTGTAAACATTTGCTCTAAGCTTTAGGGATCTTCAGAACACACTTCAGAAGAGATCTTGGTTTTCAGCTTCTACTGGCTGCTGACTTTCCTTAGTATGCGGTGGCAATGCTCCAAACTTTGCTACCATTTTCACACTGCTCTCTCTTCTTCTGCAGTATAGCATCCCTCTTCCTCCCTCTTAAAATGAAATTTGTGATTATGTTTGAGGTCTGCTCTGATAATTCAGGATAAATTCCCTATCTCAAGATCCTTAAATTAATCATATCTGCAAAGTCCCCTAACATGTAAAGGTAACATTCACAGGTTCCAGGGATTAGGACGTGAATATCCTTAGGAACCATTATCCAATCTGTCATATCCTGTGATCACATTTTATGACATGAATTCCATGAACTACATTATAGTATTTTTCTCAGCATATCTTCCCTTAGAATTTTAACTTAGGTATTGCAGTATATGTAATGCTATTTCTACTGAAAATATGCCTATAGAGCTATGTATACAAGGATATTCACTGTATAATTATTTGTAATTACAAAAATAGAAACAAATGAATTGCTCATCAAAAGACAGACCAGACAAAATAAATTCTGGTCTATACACATTGTGGAATAGTATATACTATGAAAAAGTACATATCTATATGTAGTGACATGGAAAATTTTCAAGACATATAGATAAGGGAAAAAGCAAGTTGAAAAACAGTAGATATAACTTTTTTGTTTTTTGAGACAGAGTTTTGCTCCTGTTTCCCGGGCTGAAGTGCAATGGCATGATCTCAGCTCACCACAATCTCCCCCTCCTGGGTTCAAGTGATTCTCCTGCCTCAGCCTCCCAAGTAGCTGGGATTATAGCCATGTGCCACCACATCCAGCTAATTTTGTATTTTAATAAAGATGAGGTTTCTCCATGTTGGTCAAGCTGGTCTCGAACTCCTGACCTCAGGTGATCCACCCACCTTGGCCTCCCAAAGTGTTGGGATTATAGGCATGAGCCACAGAGCCCAGCCAACATTTATATTTTTTAAAATCCTATAAATAACGATGATGGTTATACAACATTGTGATGTACTCAATACCACTGAATTGTAACTTAAAATGGTAAATTTATGTTATGAATATTTTACCACAATAAAAACATACGTAATTGAGGAAACATACCCATATCTGCATACATGTAAGAATATAAGTGAGGAGCTAAGTATCTGGAGAAATCCATACCAAAGTATTTTGTTTGTATGTGAGTGCCTATAATTTTAAAATAGGGAGATGGTTTATAGCTTTAATGAGATTTTCAAAGGGGTCCAAAAATCAACAAGATTAATAACTACTGGACTAGTAAAAAAAGGATAATCACTAAACAAAAACTAAAGACAGATTTTTTTTTCTGCAAAAATAGTCTATTTTAACATGTAATGATGGAGCTGCTTGCTTGGGATACGTGAACTCATGCAGCATTAAATCTGTTCAACTGGAAAACCTCCTAGTTAGCAAAGAATTATACAGATAATGTTGAGTTTTGGGAGTCAACAACAGATTTAAGTATTGTATTGTAATGTAATGTATTTGTAATTCTTTATGTGAAAAGATAACATTCCTTTTATCTGGTTTTCAGATATAGGAAAAGCCAACAGGAAACTGGCCTGTTTGGCAAAACCCACTGTGACCATCAGTACAGATGGAGATGTCATCACAATAAAAACCAAAAGCATCTTTAAAAATAATGAGATCTCCTTTAAACTAGGAGAAGAGTTTGAGGAAATCACACCAGCTGGCCACAAAACAAAGGTGAGGCCTACGACAGACTTTCAGATATATTTCAAAAGAATATTAGTCAGAAATCATCCTAGGTAAGTAAGCAATTCTAGCAAACATATCTAAAGTCCTTATCCGAAACTTTTGTCTAAAACATAGGTCTAAGGAGGGCACATGTGAAGATACAAATCTTCTGGGATGCTTGTGAAAAATGCCTCCTGCTCATTGCCATTCCCAGAGGCTCTGATGTCTGGGGTAGGCACCTGAAAATTGCATTTTTAATCAATCTGATGTACATACTTAGCAGACCACATTTTGAGAATCATTTCCCTAGATTACTGTTTGGTCCTCTCAGGAACAAATGTTTCCCTACCCATTTTGTAGCAGTTTTTCACACATAGAATTACAGTGAATAAACCTTGTGTTAACTGGTATAGATAAGGTCATGCCACCATAACGATGAACACAAGCCTGCAGTGACTTAACACAATGGAGATTTACTTCTAACTTACAGTACATCCGTAGTGTCAGGTGGCATTGGGGAAGTGTGTGTGTGTGTGTGTGTGTGTGTGTGTGTGTGTGTGTGTGTGTGTAGTGGACAGAAAATCTGCTCCTCCTAATCTCTCAGGGATCCAGGTTAAGAGAGGTTCAACTACCTTGTATCTTTACCTGTGGAAACTGTGGTCTTCCCCAACACTAAGGTAGACATAGAGACACTGGGCTTTTTATTGCCTCACCCTGAAAGTGCTACACAGAGTTTTCATTCGTATCCCAGGGGCACACATGTCAGGAATATATTATTTATTTGCAATATGTAATTTACTTCTATACTTATTGTTTATGGTCTTTTTCCCTACACCAAAATGTTAGCTCATCCAAAACAGGATTTCCTGTCTGTTTCACAGAACCCAGTGCTTGGTCAAAACAGTCATTCAATAAATATTTGTTATTTGAATAAATGAGCTCAATAGAGAATTGTTAAACTATATGGAGGGTAATATCCTGATAAAAGGAACTGTCATGCCATGGTAATAGTTACTAAATGAATCTGAGAGTTTAAGTTCTTGTACCATATAAAATGGAAGAAAATTTTTGACTTAAATGCTTAATATGGATTTCTATGTGAAATTTTTAAAAATCTACTAGAATAAAAAAGCTAGGTTGGGTGCCGTGGCTCATGCCTGTAGTACGGGCACTTTGGAAGGCCAAAGCAGTGGGAGTGCTTGATGCCAGGAAGGAGTCTGAGACCAGCCTGCGCAGCATAGCAGGACCCCGCTTCTACACAAAATACAACAATTAGCCACTGTGGTGGCGCGTGCCTATAGTTCCAGCTACTCAGGAGGCTAAGGTGGGAGGATTGTTGGAGCACAGGAGGTTGAAGCTGCGGTGAGCCATGATTGCACCACTGCATTCCAGCCTGGATGACAGAGTGAGATCCTATCTCCAACAACAGCAACAACAACACAATGGACAATATTATTGGGGTAAGAAGAGGAAAGAGGTCTTCTTTAAGTAAGCTCATATAATGAGAGTCTGAATTAGTTTCACATGTATTATTATTGAGACAGGGTCTCTGTTACCCAAGCCGGAATGCGGTGGTTCAGTCTTGGCTCACTGCCGCTTCAACCCCCTGGGCTCAGGTGATTCTCTCACCTCCGCCTCCTCAGAGTAGCTGGGACTACAGGCATATGCCACCACACCTGGCTAATTTATTTTTTGTAGAGATGGGGGTCTCACTGTGTTGCCCAGGCTGGAGTTTCACATTTATTTTGAAAGTTAAAATGTATTTGTAACTCTTTATGCAAAAAGATAATACTATGCTTACACAAAGATAAAGAGAACATTTCACAGCTGGGCATGGTGGTCCATGCCTATAATACCAGCACTTTGGGAGCCAGAGGTGGGCGGATCAGACCAAAGGAGATTGAGACCATCCTGGCAAACATGGTGAAACTCCATCTCTACTAAAACTACAAAAATTAATTGGGCGTGGTGGCACATTCCTGTAATCCAGTTACTCGGGAGGCTGAGGCAAGAGAATTGCTTGAACCAGGGAGTCGGAGGTTGCAGTGAGCTGAGATCATGCCACTGCACTCCAGCCTGGGCGACAAGAGCGGAACTTCATCTCAAAAAAAAAAAAAAAATGAACATTTCTTCCATATAACATTATTACAGTTTTACTCTTGTAAAACCTTTTTTCTTTAGCAGAATTAGCCAACAAATTTGCTGCTGACAAAGTCTTAAAATAAATGGGATTGCCAACACCATTCTAAAACTACCTGAGAATATTACAAAAGCTAAAAAGAATTTGGCACCTGATAAAATTTTAGTGTTGAAATAAAACAATCTGATCTGAATTTAGTTTTTTGTTTTTGTTTTTGTTTTTTCAGAGTAAAGTAACCTTAGATAATGAGTCCCTGATTCAAGTTCAGGACTGGGATGGCAAAGAAACCACCATAACAAGAAAGCTGGTGGATGGAAAAATGGTGGTGGTGAGTGAGCTGGTCTTCTCCATCTTCCTACCTTCTGCAACAACTACTGTAAAATCACTCAAATGACTTCTTCTAAAACAATGAAAATGAATGCCATTTTTCTCTTTCTCATAGTTTATAAGAATGAGAAAAAAATCATGAGATAAATGTATAATCATAAGCATTATATAAAATGTGTATGAATTGAGAAACTAAAAAATTAAAGAGAATGAAATATTATGTAGCCTAAGTCTTTGATGCACAGGTAAATCAAAGCAAGCATGTATTTGTACAATGAAGATTTTAGCAGGGATTGAGGGTTGTTGCCAATCCTCTGCTCCATGCCAGGATTAACTTCTCATTGTTTTTCCATCTCAACACCAAACAAAAACATTAAAAGGAATTCTAGACCAGGGATAAGAAACTGAAGTAATTTTTATTTTTTTTTTGGTGTACAAATGAGTTAACACATGTAACTGCCATGTTCCTATGTTTTCATATATTATTTCTCCAATTTCCACAATAATCCTGTAAGGTAAGGCTTATTATCCCATTTAACGGTAAGGATACTGAGAGTCAGACATTGACTTACCTAAGGATATACAACTAGAAAAATGTGGTGGTACTGGGATTAGAAATCAGGTTGTTTTCATTGAAAAATCTATATTTTGTAGAATCCATCCTGCTCCCTTTCAGATGGTCTCCCAAGCCATCTTCCCCACTTCTCCAGAGTAGAGGGATGTGTGTTCATAATTTTCTTCCTCCCAAACCCTTACTTACACCAAAATGAATAAAAAGGTAATGTTCTACATAATATAAAATAGTTCTAAGGGAATATGCAAGATATGTGTGTAGGTTACAAAAATCTAACCTCATTTCTTCATACAACAATATTTTTTCTTTCTACGATGAAGAATACACGTTATTCCTGATAAAGTCGCAAGGGAAGACTAAGGATGATTGATTTTATTGCTCTTTATAATATCAGCCAATAAACAGAAAGGTTTTATAGTTCATTAGGAAGAACACTACACTCAGAATCCAAGGATGTGGATTCCCACCCTTGCCATTCAGTACTTATATGACTTTGGACAATTCATTTAATATCTTTAAATTCAGATTCTTTGTCTTTAAGATGTAGACAATGTCTTTGCCAAAGGTTTTCTGAGAGAATTAAATATCATCATGTGTATATTAGTGCCCTGAAAACCATAAAATACTACATCAATGTAAGCTAGTACTACTGTTTAGAAAATGTAGAGTATGTAAAATAGCAAAAATGCATCAATGTCGGCATTTAAAATATTTAAATAAAAACTTCAAATTCCAAATTGTATATCTTGCTTTATAAACACATAAGCATAATATATACCCTATACACACCACATATATGTGATTTCCCATATATAGGTTATATAGAACATGGCAAAACTAGCTAACAGATAGGTCCTATCTATAGTCTATACAGACATCTTTCAATATTATTAAGGAATGTATGTATGGATAATACTTGTTTGCATTTTTCTAAATGTCAGTTTCCCCAAATATACTGAAACACCTCACCTTTCTTTTGTCTCATAGGAAAGCACCGTGAGCAATGTTATCTGCACACGAACATACGAGAAGGTATCTTCAAACTCCGTGTCAAACTCTTAAGGCTTTCTCAGGCTGTCCTCCAAACTACTGAGGTTGTTTAAATAAAACTCCAAAGTAAAATATTATGACCATTAATGTGAGAGAGTCTTTCTTTGCAGAAGCATCAACAATTTTCCTTGCCAAGTTGAACATGCCTGTATCTGCAGTACTTTGGCATTGGCAGGCATGAGAATCCAGGATCATGTATCCTGTTCAAGGCT
Organism: Plecturocebus donacophilus; assembly: GCA_004027715.1. Lineage (NCBI taxonomy): Eukaryota > Metazoa > Chordata > Mammalia > Primates > Pitheciidae > Plecturocebus > Plecturocebus donacophilus. Next base: position 90,424 of record PVKP010004765.1, read on the forward strand.
GCAGGGCTGGGAGAGTATTTTAAGAGAGGCACTTCATGTTGATTTTTTCCTATTATGCATTTTATGTCCACCCTCTAAATTCAACATAATCTTCACTTTATTGGGAAAATAATGTTTTTTAATAAATAGGATACAGCACACCTCACAGGTACACCTCAGCTATATATGAAAAGATAAGAAACACATCTAGAACTAAGGCAATAACTGACATTCTAATGTAATACCAAACTGGTATGACAGAGAACACCATATCCACTACCAACATCACTGAAAGCCACCTAGAGAATATTCTGTTTTATTAGCACAGAATCTCATGCACTATTTTGCTTAGAAGAGAGTTTAGAAACTGTGTGGCTTGAACAGTTTATTATATGGATGGGGGAAACAGGCCCAAGTCAGTTAATTGTACACTTTACTATCACTCAGATGGTTTCAGGAAGAATTAGAACCAGAATCCATGTTGCCCAGTTATTAACCTTACAACCATAACAAAGGGAAATTAGATTGGAACAGTTAAGTAGAAAGAGGCTCACGGTGTACAATTATGAACCAAGTGTAATATTACATTATACTCATTCTTATTCTCAAGAATGAGAATGATCTTCAAACAGCCAACAAATTGGCTTTTTCTGAATCACCTTTGGATAGAGAAAGAGAGAGACCTGGGCACAGAAGTTCCATGGCATAAACACAGCTGTCCAGGCCCAGCCCTTACACATTGCTTTGTGCCTGGCAGGTCCTAGGGAAGGGACTTAACATTCAATTTTGATCATAAATTAGTGTTGGAAAATATAGTTCTGCTAAATACTCTGCCATGTTTCCATTTTCATCCTGATTTATTTACATTTAAGAGAGCTTTTCTACTTTAGATGATACTCAAGGAACATTACAAGGATTTGAGTTTCTTCGTTTTTTCTCCTGACTTTTCTCATCTCATTCTATACCCAGAATTGTATTAAAAACAAGTTCCCATGCTACTCCAGGGAACACCAACATACACATATACAGGAAACTAGTTTTCTTTGAGATCATGTTACTAATAAATAACAAGCTTCCATTTGTCTTAAAATGTGTGGCACAATGCCAGCTAAGTCTAGATGAGGACACAGAGTTTTACTATTCGAACCTGAGACCTGTCATTGTTTATTTGTCTGAATTGATATATGGGGAATCTCAGTCTTCTGGTAGATGTGGGAGAAGTGCTTGTTTATTTTTTGTTGTACTGAAATGACAAAAAGGACAATGGAAGGCATGGAAAGATAACTGTACCCCAAGCTACTTGGACTGGATAGAGAGAGGATTCAAGGCAGATGCCAAAGGAGCTGTTTTCCTGAGGCCCTCTGTGTGGATGTGGATGTGAGCAGCTCGACTGTAGGCCCAGGTAACAGCTTGCTGCAAAGACAGGAGAGAAGCAGTCTCCCTATCGGAAAGGAGCCACCTCCAGGGTCAGTAGCTATGGGAACTTTGAAAAACAGTGCTCCTGGCTTTCACATTAGGGTGTCTTGCCTGCTGTGGTCATGGAGACACTCTCGTAGGCAGTAAGAACCAATGTAGGAGTTAGCAGATACCAGGAGAACACAGGAAAGCTATCCCTGATGACTCTCAGGAACACCTGGGGGCCAGGGGCTGGAAGGAAGATGGACTTTGCAAGGGCTAGAGTTTTTCATGAGCAAGGGCATGACATTGGATATAGATGTTAATATAATTTCATTTGTCAACAACCTGATAAAATCTAGAGATGTTTGAGCACTCAACTGAAACAACAACCCACAAAAATACAACAGCAACTGCAGATTTCTGGGAGAGGTGAGCAGCGTGCCTAGTCTCCTCATTTCCTTTATGCAGTTGAGAATCATTAAAGTAGAAAGTCATTCACTGTGGTTGATGGAAGTGCATGTCTCTCAGGAATGGTTGGGAAACTGACCTAAATAAACCAAATCAAGCAAGACATATCATTGCCCCAAAGTGATGTTGTAATTCAGGATGTGTTGCACACCTACCGTGCACCAGACACTGCATGAGAGCTGGGGATAGAAGAATTAAGTCATGTTTGCTGCCCTTGATCAACTCCATAGAGAAGTGATATACTGGAAAAATATCACAGGGGTGCATTAATCTCCAGGAATGAATAAGCAACAGATTATAAAACAAATGTTTCTTTTTCTTTTTCTTTTTTTTTTTTTTTTTTTTTGAGGCAGAATCTTGCTCTGTTGCCCAGGCTGGAATGCAGTGGTGCAATCTCAGCTCACTGCAACTTCTACCTCCCAGGTTTAAGCAATGCCTCAGTCCTCTGAGTAGCTGCGATTACAGGCATGTACCATTACACCTGGCTATTTTTGTATTTTTAGTAGAGATGAGGTTTTGCCATGTTGGCCAGGCTGGTCTGTAACCCCTGACCTCAGGTGATCTGCCCACCTAGGCCTCCCAAAGTGCTGGGATTACAGGCGTGAGCTACACACCTGGCTATAAAACAGGTGTTTCTACTCGGAGAGAAAGATCTAAAACCACTTTCTTGGTGAATAATTGCCTGGCCCAGGATGCAAGACAACTAACAATAGGGGGCAGACATATCAGCATGAATGGATTCCTACCATTCCTTGTCATGACATCTGTCTTCCTGAGCCACAGCCTCAGTGCAGTTGGCATTAATTCAGTTCAAGTCAGCAATCATCAGTCAAGATATTTAAGGAATATGGAGTTATTCCTAGTGAGGCATAGCCTGTTCTTTTTAAGCTGGGAAAAGTTTGGGGTTTTAAACAAAATCATATTATTTGATTCAGATGTAGCCAAAATATTGCTAGAACAGAAACTTTAAAAAACACTAAAGAAAAAGAAGATGTTTAGGTTTATTTAAACAGTAGAATTAATGTTGAATATTTCCTGTCTATAAGTTTGGGAAATAATGTTTTATTTGAAAAAGTCAATTGACAACTCAGGATGGAAAATGAAATAATAACAATAATAATGGTTGTTTGTTGAGTCTTACTAAATGCCAGGCACTATGTTTAAACTTACTGTGCATAATCTCATTTTCTCTGTGAGATATTTGAAAAAGTATAAACAAAGACTCAGATAGGTTAAATGGTTTCCTTAAAGTTCCTCAGCTCATCAATACCAGGGCCAGACTTCAAAAGTAGGTCTTGATTTTTGGAGAAGCACTCCAGAATGCATCTCCAGGAATCAAGAAAATCACTATTAGAGGTTCTTTTTGAGTCTTTTTATGTAATAATGAATATGATAAATAAATGCGTAGTTAAAACCACTAACCTGAACTTATGAAGCCTGAGAAATCCACCCTAGATGAACTCTCATGCCCTGAACTGATCAGAAAGATTGCTTTTTGGAGCTAAAGATTTAAGAGGCAGGAAACAACCAAATCTTGATTAATGTGTCACCTGTGTTGTGGGGCACCTCCCACCATGGTATCCCATCTACACAACAGCTTCCACAGAGCCCTTTAAGGACATTTGTGCTCCCCTCACTCACTTATTGCTCAAACTTCTGTGAAGGAAGTATCTTCTTGGCCTAGCGTATGATAAACTATTCCCAAATTCAAATTACCTTAAGATTTCAGATTCCTTCTCTATGTCAGACCAAGGAAATTCTAGAATCTCAGTCTCATTAATCAGTTCACTATTGAGCCCAAGTGTCAACTAACCAAGTCAATTAACCAAGTAACTTATTAGAGACAAATTGTTAGAACAAATTTCTAGCTGCACAAACTAACACTTAAATCAAGAATCTCTGGCAAATGAAGTCATGTGAACAAAGTTGGACTGATCTAGTGTTGTAGTTCATTCCCCTTGGTTTACTATCCTTAGAATCCATTCCAATGTATATTACCCACGTCTCTGTCTGTATAAATGAGCATCTTTAAATTAATTCGTTTCCTCCTGGGTCAGACCTCACCCTTGTCCTCCTAGAACATGGGGAGATCTTATCTAATTTTGGGTGTAGTGGCAACCATGTATGGTTGCAGTGAGTCCTAGAAAGAAAGGTACCTTCTTACAAGGCAGCTGCTCCACATAAGGCCATTAATCAAGAAAGGTTAGTCTTTTCAGACACTGAAAGGCGGTTGGCTTCTACTGTCAAGAGAGGCTCACAGTGATCCTAGAGCTCCAAAGTTTTAGCTTCATCTATGATCACCCAGATGTCCCCATTCCAAGTGTCATTATTTCACTCTTTCCCAATGAATGCCCTAGTTTTCAAGTGAGAAACTTAGTGAAGTTGTGAATTCAACTTACCTTGTAACTCTACCCCACACAACTAAATTTTGCATCCCATTGTCAGCAAAGTCAGCTATGCCATTATAAAAGTATTAATTTTAGGTTCCTGCAGATGCCTTCTATTTCTCTGAACATGACTTTAACTGAGAATATAATGATGTGAGTTTGTCATTTTCTTTTCTTTTTTTTTTTTTTTTAGAAAAAGAGAGAAAAGGAGAAAGAAAGAAACAGCAAAAGAAAGAAAAAAAAGAAAAAGAAAGGAAGAGATTTTAGAAAAAGAGAGAAAAGGAGAAAGAAAGAAACAGCAAAAGAAAGAAAAAAGAATGAAAGAGAAAGAAAGAGGAAGAGATTTTAGAAAAAGAGAAAAGGAGAAAGAAAGA